>ML792326.1:75105-95902 GCA_009831015.1 Picea engelmannii | reverse complement strand
GATGGCATCATTGAGAAGTACAAAGCTCTCTTTGTGGCTCGAGGGTTTTCACAGGTTGAGGGAGTCGACTATGATGAGACCTTTGCATCGGTTTCTTGATACACTTCAATCAGGGCAGTGATCTCCATTGCAGCAGAGATGGGTTGGAAGATCCACCAGATGGATGTGAAGACCGCATTTCTGAATGGTCTTATTGAGGAGGAGGTATACATTGAGCAACCATTGGGATTTGAGGTGCATGGGAAAGAGTCTCATGTGTGTATATTGAAGAAGGCATTATATGGACTGAAACAAGCTCCCAGAGCTTGGTATTCGAGGATAGATGCCTATTTGCAGCAGTTGGGTTTTGAGAAGAGTGAGGCAGATCCCAACCTATACTTCATTGTGGTTGGAGAGGGTCCTCTCATTCTTCTTCTATATGTGGATGACCTTTTCATTACAGGGGCAGAGAGACTCATCAGCAACTACAAGGAGATCCTTGCTTTAGAGTTCGAGATGACAAACATTGGACTGATGCATTACTTTTTGGGATTGGAGGTTTGGCAGGAGCCTGGACACATCTTCCTGGGACAGGGGAAGTATGTGTGTGACATTTTGAGAAGATTTCATATGGGAGATAGCAGGCCCATGACCACTCCCATGATTACCAACTGGAAGAAGCTTCATGCTTCTGAGTCATAGTTGGTGGATTCCACTTTGTATTGTCAGTTGATCGAGTCATTGATGTATTTGGTCAATACCAGGCCAGATATTTGTTTTGCTGTCAACACTCTTAGCCAGTTCATGGTCGAGCCGAGGAGAGTACACTGGGTGGCAGAAAAACATGTGCTCATGTATCTTTTTGGTACGGTAGATTATGGTCTAGACTATCATGGAGGAGATGGAGTTCATCTGGTTGGCTATACAGACTCAGATTAGGAAGGATGTGTTAGTGATAGGAAAAACACTTCAGGGTGCTGCTTTGGATTGGGATCAGTAGTTGTGTCTTGGTTCAGTCGGAAGTAGAAGTCAGTGGCTTTGAGTTCAGCAGAGGCTGAGTATATGACAACTAGTTAGGCTATTTGTGAGGCCCTTTGGCTTTGCAAGATGTTGGTGGGATTGTTTGGTGTGCAGTTGAGGCCTATCGTGATTTACTGTGATAATCAGAGTTGCATCAAACTCTCGGAGAATCTTGTTTTTCATGACCATTCTAAGAATATTGAGATTCAGTATCACTTCATCCATGATTATGTTTAGAGAGGAGATGTGGAGCTAAAATACATATCTATTGAGGAGCAGGTTGTAGACATACTCACCAAGGCATTGAACAAGGGCAAGTTTGTATTTTTTAGGGACAAGCTTGGAGTGGTGAGTAACACTTTCCTCGGTATGAGGGAGTGTTAAATTTTTAATTAAAATAAAGTACCAAGGCAAGTGTTTATCTTCCCTAGGCGCCTAAGGGGGAGAAAGTGTCTAATGTGGGTCCTAGTCAAATTAATTTGTGAGATGGAAATTAAAAGATAACATTATGACTTAAGTGAGGGTGAGTGAAGAGACACCAAATCTCAGCCACCCATCTAATCTAATCTCAACCATTATATTAGAAAACCCTTCACCTTCCCTCATGAGGTCGACTAGGGAAAGAGGGCGCACCCATTCTTGGGTAGTTCAAGCATTCTTGTTGAGAGAACAAGAGAGAGAAAGAGAGAGGTCGAGCTGAAGAAGAGAGACAAAATTTGTTGAAGGAGAGCATGCATCCCAAGGCAAAGAGAAGCATGGATTTCAAGGCAGCAGACAACAAGTAAGAACAAGTCGTACCATACTGATTTGTGAAGGTCGTACAACATTTAATGTGCACATAAATCCAGGAGGACAACAACTACAATTTTTGAGAGTATTGGCACACATTCCAAGGCTGTTGCACAACATTTATTGGCATAGAAATCGAGGTAACTGTTGTAATAAATTTCTGATTGTATTTCCATACAATTTGTACAGTTTGGAATGAATTTTGAGGGCCGTACAACATGATTTACAAGGAGCTGTTCATGCTGGGTTTTATGTACAGTCTTAGTAGAGTTTTGGCATGAATTTTGAGACAGTCCGTACAATATTAATTGTTGGGACAACCATACAGTTGTATGGATTTCTGGTTTAGAAATCGAGGAGCAAAGCTACAAGAATGTCCAGATAAGTTTGTATAAATTTTTGAAGATGAATATGCTGTAAGAGAAATTTCTGAGAATCTCATAAATAATAAAAAGCCCTCTCTCACTGGTTTTCCCCTGGTGGGTTTTTCCAGGGTCGAAGTTAGACCAAAAGTCTTTGTGTCTATATTTTCTGAGTTTTGCATACTGCTGATATTTTATTTCTGTGTTGAAAACCATGTTCAAAATCTTCATGTTTCAGTTCTGAAGTTTATTTTCTGTTAGGTTTTTATATGCTGAAATAGTGTTGAAACATATGCTAAAACAGTGCTGAAACATATGCTGAAACAATGCTGTAACATATGCTGAAATAGTGCTGAGACAGTGCTGAAACATATGATGAAACAGTGTTGTAACATATGCTGAAACAATGCTGAAATTTTGTTGAAACATATGCTAAAACAATGATGAAACATATGCTGAAACAGTGATGAAACTGGGTTTGGCATTTAACTTTGGCTGAAAAATCAATGAGATTGAAACTGGGTTAGGGTCTGAAAATTTTTACACTTAGAGGTTGCAACAAAAGGTCTTTCTGCTGAGGGATTCTAGTTATGTCCATAACTGATACATTAGCTTTCAGCTTCTTCAAAGCTTCTACTACATTGTAATCTAATTTAGGAGAATCATGAGTATGGATACTTATAGGAATTTTAGCGATAGCAAAAGGAATTCTCGAGCGAGTAGGAGTTAATTTACTTTGTGAGGCACGGGTGGCATTGGTATCTTTTGGGCCGGGTTGACCCTTACTACGTGTCTGTACCATCGATATCTCTGCGGGTGGTGCCTGAGGTTTAAATAGATCATCCAAAGACGTGATCACATAGGGATACCATATCAGCGTGGCCATGTCTTCTGGTGGGTCAGCCTCTTCTTGATCGGTAATGTTAAAGGTCGAACTAGTGGATGGTTCAGTTAGAGAGACTTCACCCAGAAAATGATTGGCCATTAAATTCATGGAATGGACCCACTGAGGACATTCCCTTTCTGAGTGGTTCTCTTGGTGGTATGTATAGAAATAATCATATGCAACATTCCCTAAGTCAATGTTTAGGTTGGCTGGGGGAGGTTCAATTTCTTTGAAAGGCTGGTTTCTTTTAAAGAAAGGCTTATAGGGTCTTTGGCCTTGGTTTCCCTCACTCGTATTTCTTTTCATATCTATAATATCATTTGATAGTTTCTTGACCATACGTTGCAGGTCTTCTATATCTCCATTACCCTTATCGGGAGTTGGTTCATCTGGCTTCCCCCACAGTCTAGTCAAGAGGAGTCCTCTCCTAGGAGGGGGCTGGCTTTCTTTTCTCGCTAGAGATGCCTGGCCTTATTTACACCCTTTCATATGAAACTCTATCATCTTGGCCTCTTCAAAATTCTTCGCGAGGGTTTTCTTAGCGACTCTTTTAACAAACATGGAAATAGAGGTCGGAAGCACGTTGGCATAGACCTCGATTTACAACTCTTGAGCTGGTTTCGTCACGGGTTGAAATTTGTTTAGGATAGTCCTGAATCTTTGATTGAAATATTTGACCCTTTCCTTTGGGGTCATGGTGGCTGCAAATAATTCAACCATAAGGGATACTATGGTAGTTTCTTCAAAAACATTGTCTAGAAAATCCTTTTGGAACTTAGTCTAGCTGGTTATGGATCCTACTGACAAGTTAAAATACCAAGTGGAAGCCGAGTTCTCAATAGTGTATGGGAAAAGTTTGCATACCACGTCTTCATGTTGAACGTTCATAAGCCTGATCACGAGTATGAACTTCTTGATATGATCTTCGGGCAATCCTAAGATTTTAGGATCATACTTGGGGAGCAACTTTTCCAGGTGTCGAGGGAGATTGTGTACTCCTCCAGGGATGGCCACGGAGTCCCTAACCAACCAAGGTTGGTTGTCTTGAAGTGGAACTTCCCTCTCCTCCTCTCGACTGTTGTTTTCTTCCATATCTTCAGAGTCGAAGTCAGGCTCTTCCTCTTCTAAAAGATTTTTAGGTTCGGAGATGTCGCCGGCTAGCGTCTCGGGTATGAGGTCAAAAGGTTCTTGGATTTTGGTGATTGTGAAGTCTATTAAATCTTCGACGGAGTGTACAAAAACTTCATCGAGAGTGCTAACTACTAGTTTGCTTTGTTGTTTTCTTTGAGGGTTGATGGGGGTGAAGGGAAATGTGCTGATTTGTCAAGCATAGGCTCTAGTATTCCTTCTAAACTAATTCACTTCCTTGTGAGGGAGGGCACAAGGTATTTTAGGGTGAATATATCCTTCCTCGGTGTGGGGTGATTTATCCACTTCGGGAGTACTCAGTAAAGGTGGGTTCTCTGTTGGATGACTAGCCATGCATGTGGGCTGTTACGAATCTATAGGTTGTTCAAAATATCATATAACTTACATATTCAACCATTCATTCTCAGGCCCTCCTTCTAGCACCAATTCTGTTGATGGGGCTTAAATCCCCTGATTCAACAGCAGGAACCAAACTCGCCACCAAGGCCCAATCAGACTTTTCAGTGTTTGGAGTGGAATTGTTCTCTAGATCTTACAATCTAGCCAAATTATCGATGAGATTTTGTGTTTTCTGGTGAATTCTCTTCCTTTAGTTAAGACATTTTTTTTCTGTATTTTCTCTTAGGTGGTCCAGGTACAAGAGATTCAAGCTAGTATAAATCAACTTGATGAATATAGGACAAGAGTTTTAACTATTGGGAAGGGGTCGAGCTTGGGATAACCTGCTACTCGAACATGCAGACAACGATCCTATGCCAAAGGGCTTAATAATAATACTTTAACCGAAAGATAATTCAACTGTTGTCTGAGAAAACTACTTAACAAAAAGAAGATGCATATATGATCAAGATCAGGGTAAGAAAAATAATTCATCTACCGAGACATTCATCACATAGCTGAGGTAAACTACTTAGCATAGAGAAAGAAACACAACTGTAATCAATTCCACTGTAAGAAAAATAATTCATCTACCAAGACATTCATCACATAGAAGCACAATGATTTACTTTCATCATTTAAAGCAAGGAACATAAAAACATTGCACTAGTAAACTTGACAACATAATTAATTACTCTTACTCATTTATTGTAGCATTCATGGAACATGAAGGGAATTAATTATTCTCCAACTCCAATCACATACATCTAATGAAAATAACTTGTCTCTTGTCCAGAAGGACTTCTTAATTTGTAGCAGTCTCAAAATAATTATCAACAACCAAAATAAAAGAGTTCTTACAACAACCATCGACCCTTTGACCATCGGTCGATGTTCCTATTTATAATATAAAGTATTAACAATAATTAATGGTAAAATACAATTTCAGCTAATCAAGAATCACCACATGATGTCATCATCTAACTGTCTTTCAATAGTCCACCCAAGTTTTTTCTTGAAAAGGGTGGACTCTTTCATAATCATACCATCTAATAAAGAGTTATTCATAGGTGTTGGCCGATGGAAACCTATGTTGTTCCATTGGAGCCACATAGATTCCCTTGATGTCTGTTGCGCGTGCCTAATATTTTACGAATATGAAGTTCAACTTCTGAAGTATGGCTCTGGATTTGATTGAATGTCGTGTGAACTGTTGTACTTTCCCAAGCTTTGCATCGGTGACCTTTGCACATTTGTCGTCCCATGACGCATCCTGTTCAGTGCACAACTTGATTATTTTGTTTAGGTCGATAAACATATTAGGGGTACCATACTCATGGAGTCCGATGTCTTTCATTATTTTATTGATTTTATCCCAGTTCTTTTGAAATCTGGCCCATTGTTCTTGGATTTATTTGTGTGGGATTCGAGACACTTTGGCCCAGTATTTGGCCGATCGCTTCATGTGATTGAGACTTCTTTTACTTACTAGTCGAATGTCATGGTATTCCTTTTCTTGGACTTTTGGGACTACCTCAATAAACTCGAGTCTCTCTATTTCCTACTGTGCCTTCTCATACCATCGCTCCATTTCCTTACATGTCATGAGTGCCATGAGAGTGTCTTCCTGGAATTTGGCTATATTCGAGATGAAAAATTGTCTTTCCTTCTTGAACTCATCGTAAAATTGACTGAACTCATCTTTTAAATACACAACTGTCTATGTAGCACGGTTATAGTAATCGACAAGATGGCGCAAGTGTTCAAGCTCCTTTTGGGCAGCGACAAGTTCCTTTTCATCTCTCCTGGATCTGTCCTGGGTGACCTCTAAGAGGGATTTTCCCACACCAATTATCTCATACGTATGGGCATCTGCTGTATCAATTAACTTCTCCTCAGTGACGACTATGATGGACTGATCTAGGGTGATTCTTTTCTTCTTTACAGTCTTCTGAACGATATCCTTTCTCTTTTGATCATAGGAGATTGCATAGATGTTTGCAACCTCATCTGCCGAGTCTGGTATCTGCTGATCACCCCATGTGAGATTGTTTCCCAAGCTTCCCACAGTGTAAATTTGTTCAAGAGTGGGCTCTCGAACTTCTTCGTTCTGCCTTGTAGATCCACCTTCTACTTGTTCCTCACCAGGGATCTGAGTATTGGGTAGGATAGAGGTGTCTTGTATGGACTTGTCACTTACTTGCTCATAAATCATGGAACTATCGATTTCCTTCTGCGGAGGCTTGTCACTTGGGCCTACATCTATTTTCAATTCATCAGACTTTCCTGTGTTGAGATTACCTTCATCTTAAACTTCCTTTTGTGGGATTCCCTGGTCCTGAACCTTGGGCCCAACAGAAGAGACCTTTTTGGGACTTGGGGAAAAGGTATTTTCGGGACCTTCTTCTTATTGGGTGTGCACCAGGGTACCACGAGAAGGATCTGTGCTCTCATCATCGATGTATATATGTATTATCTTGCTCAAGGGGTTGGGTGATTGTGTTTCTATCCACACCCGACCCGTCTCTGGTTGAGTTGTTCCTTCTCCTGAGAGATCAATTGGTGATACCATAGACTTGGGATTACCTGACCCATTGGTGCCATCGATGAATGTGAGACCAATATTTCTAGGTTCTATCAGAACTCTTTGGATGGTAACTGAAATTCCAGGACTTATGGTAGGATGTGGGTTATCCTGCATCCATTTCATTAGTAGTTGAGACTGGTGGTATAAAAGTGTGCCACTTTCTTGAGTTGTTTGATCTTCATGGAAAACTCTGATTTGTACCGGGGATCCCTCATGAGCCTCTATGACCTCAATGTATTATTGGGGGTTATTTGTTTCTTCCTCCAATTCATATGCTACTGTTGCTTCAAGGTGTCGACCAACTCCTTTAATTGCTCGCTCCAATAGCGTGGCCTTCTCTTCCTAGCTCAAAGCTCTAAACCTGGTTCCTCTAGGATCAACCTTCCTGGCTGCCACCATATCCTAGTCTTGATCATTCTCGGTGAAAATTTCATCCTCAAACTGATCGTGGGCATAAGGCCAATAGGATTATACACGTGACGCGCTCTGTAGGACCAATCCCTTGGGATCATGTTTGTGAAATCGACTAGTTTGGAACCAAAATTCCAATTGACCTAGCCCAAGTTGTTTATCATGCACAATGTCTTTGACCATGTAGAAGCTGATATGGAATCCATATGGTATGAAAGATAGCTTCTTATCTTTCACAAAATTTGCATTGTATCCTTATATGATGGTTTGATAGCATATTTCTCCTAACACTAGCCGGTCAATAACATAAAGGGGTAATAAATGTGGCACCCTTATGGCACTAAAAATCTTGATGTAGGTTTCTCGTTCGTCTAAATACCAATGACCAATTTTGACTATGACCTTATTTGCTTCGTCTGATAATCTAGGGCATTCTCTCTTAAAGAGTAAGAAGTAAATGGGTGCAATAAAATGATCACAGATAACAACATAGGATTTCTTGTACTTGTTTTCCCACAAGATGTTGTAGTATACATGGACTGCGAGCTCCAAAGGGTGACAATTGAAGTTCATCCCAGCAAAAGCATTCCTGGAACAGATGACATCCAGTAGATACGAAGCCATGTATAAGACAAGGGTATCTCCTTGCTTTGGTGCTTGAGCTTGTTTTATGCATGTGCTCAACTGTTTGGAGATGATAGCACTCCAATTGAAACCGGTACCCGAAATGATGACTGTAAAAGCTAGAGGCATCCAAGCTTGTAGAAACCAGGAGCAGTCTTTCTCCCCATGTAATCTGTAGAGAAGGGCCATGAGATAGGCGTATGGTTCCCTGAGATTGACCGTCGGGTACCAGCCATAAGTTCGGTTCATGAATTTCTTGTCTTCTCTCCACCAGGATGCCAAGTTTTTGCTAGTGTCGTGAGAGGCATAGAAACTCACCACGAAATCAGTGTTCAACGTTTCTCTGGACTCATTGAGTTTGTAGTATTTCTGAACTTCTGATGGTACAAAAACCCTGATGCATTTGCCATTGTTATCATTAATCAAAAATTTATGTGCATTGGTGTGATCAATGAGCCACTCTAAGAGCTCAACGCAAGGGAAAATCAGAGACTGACTTGCCACCATGTGCAGATAAGCCCTGCAAAGTTTTGGGAGGACCTCACCATCGAGCTTCCTTGTATCAAGGTCGCTGTGTGGAGTATATTCAAGGGGCTCTTATTTCTTGATATTCTTGAAGACTTCTTCCCAGTGAGGAAAAGTCATCTTTACTCCAATGCTTTCCTCTATATCCCCAAAAGTTGGGGGCTAGACAAAGGGCTCCTTGGTTATCACCTTGATGACGTGTTGGTGAGCAAAATTGACTGTTCGTCAACTCGGAGAGTGGAACCAGTCCGGGGTTGTCTAATAACCCAAGCTGTTCGGGATGAACCACCCTGACGGGTTTAGTGACTCTGTTAGCCGATCTAAGTCCTAAGAAAACAAAAATAAAACTATTCTAAACTAACTAATCTAACTAAAAATAACAATTAAAACAAACTAATCTAACTAAAGTTAACTATTAAAACAAACTGAACAAATTTAACCATTCTATATATACAATCTACTATCTAATACTATACTAACTCTAAGAAATTAACTATCTAACTACTAACAGAAATAAATCTTATTCACAAATATACAATATTTACAATTCACAGATTTGTATGGAAATCTAAAAAACTCATTAATATTCTGTCCTAAGACAACGAGAGCTATTGTTTTTTGATTTTTATAATTTTATGAAAAAGAAATAAACTGAAAAATTAACTAAACTAAGCAACTAAAATACTAACTCTAACTACAAATCTAAACTACGCATATATCTAACTAAACTACTAAAACTATACTAACAAATTAACTATCAAATAAATAACAAATTGACCTAGAGAAATTCTCTAGGTTTGTCCTGAGTGAAATGATTGTCTTAGTTGATTGGAGGGAGGAAACCCGCACCGAATTATCCAGGAGCTTCTCATAAACAAAAAGCTGCAGTGCTCTTCAAATATGATTACAGGACAAACAAAACATAAAATTACAGCAATCTTATGATTTATAAATCTTCACAGTTAGATAAATCTGTATGCAAAGATCTATACAAAATGATTCAATCAATGAAGAAGAGAAATATGTGATTCATTAACTGAAACCAAGTAATTGCTGCATTTTTTTAAAAACAATGATGAAAGAAATCAGATATGGATAACACATTAACCAAATCATATCATCCTGCAATAGATTATGATAGCTAAAGTAGTCTATAATCAACTGCAAGCTTATATGCATAAACTTGAAACAATAGTTTGATATATTGAAAGCGAAAGCTGTAGCAAGACATCAACTCTTGTCTCAGTTTGTATTAGAAATCCATAGCTTGGTTCTCCCATAAGTGAGGATGCTCCTTATTACAAAAAATAATAAGTATTTAAAGACCTCCTACAGGGTAAAACATCCCTGTAGAAGTTATCAAAACTGTTTACAGAAAATTTGGGGTGATATCCCAAGTTCCTATCTCTAACTCAAACTAACAACTTAAAAATAAAACTATATCACATAAATATCTCCTAGAATATCCAGCATGCCTGATGCAATTCGGATGTACCTGAAAGAGGTCAAAAAGGACAAGTTAAGAGGATATTTTGCTAATGAAAATGATAAAAATCTAATTCTAAATACTAGCTACAGAATCTTACGATTCTGTAGCTGGTTTAAATCAGACACAGAATCAACATTAAAATCAATTCAAATCTTAAAAAAATTAAATTCAAACTATTAACAAACATCTAATAGCTATTTGAAAGACAAATGAATCATTCAAATTGAAATTGTTATACTAATTTGAGATCAAAACAAGACTAAGCTCAATCAGACGACTACAGAAATGCATATACTCTGTTTCGTTTGTTTTCACAAAATCGGGTAAACGGAATCATATTGGATAACCGACAGTAATGAAATCGATTCATAACCAATTGAAATCAATATAATTAAACAAATCATAGGCAATCGTTTATGCTGCCTCATCCATCCACAGGAAACACGATCTAATCCGTACTAAAACAACAAGATCATTTTCAAATTGATATAACTGTATTAACATAAACAAACGATCCATGCCATTAGCGAATCAAATCAAAACTGGTGTGTAAATTATCACAAATGAAATCATAATGAAATCAATTGATTGATAACAGGATCTGTAAGAGTTGTCCAATCGTTTGTTATTGCTAACTGGGGCAGAAAAAATCGATTGATTTTCAACGAAATTATTACTTGAATTCATTTCAAAACGAACTATTAACCGAATTTCATCATACGAATTCAACAGAGATGACCTATGTCGATCTGAGTTTAACAAACTCATTTTGAAAAGTAAAATGAATAGAGCAGCATCAAGTCTATTTTTGATACGAATCCAACCCATAAAAACAATCGTGTTAACTCAAGATCTGGAACAATCCAATCAAAACGAGAGCGAATCAAATAGTTTGAGTTTAACATAGTCGTTGTGAATCAAAACAGTTCCATGATTTCGATGAAGATATCATTTGTACAGGTTAAATCAGGATATCGTTTCCAGACAAAACATAGTCGTTATTTCCAAATCGGAGTCGAACAGAGTTGTATTCCTGATTTAGAAGATTACATCACATAACATATTAAAAGATCATAACAATCAAACTCACGAAATTGTTCCAAAATCACACCATAAAATCTGAGCCAATATAATCCAACCATAACCAAATCATAGCAAATCCAAAACATGGTCGTGCTCTAATTTTAGCATAAAAATCTCCTATACAGGTCAGATACAAACAAAAATCCAAGCGAACGCAAACACCATAGATTTCGTCAACTCAAACGAATCAAGTCTAGTGAGAACTAATCAATTACTAAACTGGGCACGAGAAAATCGTGTAATCAAATCAAAACTTCATTTAATTTTAGCAAAGTGAAAACAATGTACAAGATCCACAAAACTATGACAGAGTCATTTCGAATAATGGACAGAGCTATTTGAAAACCAAACTCAAATCATTATATTAATCCTAGTAACTCACAAAATGAAATTGATATCGAAATTCATACCTAGATGATGAGYAGGAAACTTGATCATAAYARTTTGGAATTGAYGAAGGYTGTAGMYRATTCGACATTCCTAAATACGATGGAGCCAATAGCTTTCTTCTTCTTATCATTTGCTCGAAGCTTATCCCTTTCACTAGTCAACACTGCAACTTGATTTTCCAATGATTTGATTTTCGACTGTAATAAGGGGACGTCGGTATAGTAGCATTCCAACCACACATTACATTGGTCACATGACGAYTGCCYGGGTTTTTAAATAACAGTCGAGGGTTTGGTAAAATTGTCGAGGKTTTTGTTAGGTAGCTTGATCCCTRGGTAACTAGGATTGTTCCTTAGGCAAGGGGGTAAATTAGAAACAAAATCATAGGGTGGCTCGAAGCACAAGACTTGGRAGTAAGGGTACTCACTAGCTAGGAAGCGTTCGATGTCAGAGTCAGAATCTTCACTRAGGATTATGGGCTTTTGATCAATACTAGGTTTAGGTTTATTCCTAGCAAGTCTCGATATAAGTCGAGCATTCTTTTTACCTTTGCCATTGACAGTAGGGTTTCCCTTGACCTTTTTGTTCACAGGATTTTTAATAGCCTTTGCCTTGTCTGTTATAACGTCGGGTAGATCAATATCAGGGTCGACCAAGGGTTTAGGAGAGGGTAGAAGGACATGGAAAGGCACAGGTGGTTGGACCTTAGTTTCACTAACCACATGCTTGTCAATTTGGACAGGCTCTGTACCAACAAAACCATTTCGAGAGATAAAAGCTAGCCAACTATCACCATGAAGATTTAAGTGGTGAACAACGATGAGTCTGATTAGGCCGTGGTGGAACAAGATACTATCGGCCTTTTCTCGTTTAAACCTTTTAGCCAGTTTATAAAGGCTATGCTGAAAGTAGAATGGCATATTCAATGGATGTCCCATGAAATTCATAAACAAATGAAGGTGATAAAGAAAAACTAGTCCATACCGACCCTCACAGGTCACGAATTGTTTAACCACTATCAAAAGATCATGCCACCTTGGTTTAAGCATGGAAATTGGAATACCTCTGTCACAGGATGTGACCTTTCGTGAGATGAACAGTAGTGGCCATGGAACCTCCTCAACTTTAGAGTTTTTAAACCATCACTAGCCTATGGCTGCTAACCCTGTGGCAGAGATAATGAACTCTTCATTGATTTCAAGCTGAATTTCACCTATCTTAGCCCTACACTCATCAAAAGTCAGGGCAAACTGCTGTGCAACAAATATATTAAAACCCTAAAACCTCTGCACGAACGTGAGCCAACCATTATCTTCTAAGTCTTTCCGGGAATTATCGAACAGTGGCAGGGCTTGACTACCGTTCGGGTCAATTTGCACCATCGGTGCCATGGAGAAGAGAACACGGTGGACGATATGAATGAGCCAGGGTTTGAATCATAGCATACGCTGGAGCAGAGTATTCACAAGCTTACCCAATGCTAGCAGAGGTGAAGCAAGGATAGGGATAAGCATTAATGACATCATGCGAAGGTGGTGGAGCTATTTCTGTCCATGCAGAATAGTCATTACCATAGTACAACCGCCGACGCTTTCCACTATTCAAATCACAACCCATATGTGTTACAACTATGCCACTTCAATCAATCAATTGAAACCTTTGGTAAGTGGATAAACCATTCGCGCAATCAAAAGCTATGCCATAGTTTTAAAACCAAACACATAAATCAAAACCAATACCAAGTGTTTGACTATGAAACGATTCACACCAAGGGTTTGAACAATGTGCCAATGTGTTTTGATAACAAGAACTAGGTGTCATATTAAATGATATATATCATGGGTTTAAGCATAAAACCTATGTGATTTTATGAGGCCAATGTGCAAAGTAATTTGATCAAATAACATGTAAATCCAATTGCAAATGCATCGCAATTTAATGAAATGAAATTACATAATCAATCAACGAATATCAAATGAGTACAGATCAAAAAGGGTTTTGCAAACTGCATAATGATAAGTGAAATGTAAATGCAATGGGAATATCGACAAGAATGATAATGACAATTCATTGAAGATTTTAATGCGACTTCGAAATACCAAGTTTTCATGCTTACAGTCGTGAAAACAAAAACGAAGGTAAGTGCGCAAATAGCGCAAAAAATAAAAGTGTCGTTTATTTGAGAATTACGACAAAAAATTAAGGTTTGCAAAACATTGGTGTAGGAAGCTTATGAGGACAATAGAAAATGTGAATTGTCTACCAACAATGGCGACACATCGGTAGAAGCAGTTATCTCTGCCAAAAGAACAAATTTAGATTAGGATAGAAAAGATAATTCCAACTCAAAAATAGCAACTAGAAAATCGTATAGACATCATCATTAACCAACTATTCCAGCAGTGTTTTAAAAGATGAAAACTGATAATAGTCTTAAGACCAGCGAGTCACGATATTAAAGATAAAATCTCCAATACTGTTGACAGAGCCACTGCTGCTAGAAGGCGTCCATAGCCTCGATAGGGTTTCCATTTAACCCACTCTGACGTCTGTATCCTGCCAAGAAGTTCCAGATTAGAATAAAGGACATTTTATGGTTAAGAGGTTTCTTATTTTTTGCCAATTTTCATATACCCGACATTGCTTCGCTGCCAGCGGGCCTATTCAGTACCCCAACGAAGTTGTCTTGGCATCATGCATGCATTTACCCGCTTCAAACATACTTGTTCATCATCTCAGTGGGTTTACAAGCACTTCCCACAGCTCTATTAATAATTTATTTTGTTTTGTGTTTCTTCAAAGATATATAGTTGAGTGGGGTGACGCTGAAAATCATGATATTTTAACATATATTTTCAGACCTCATCAGAATTTTTTAGGATTGTCCTTTATTAAGATCCAGATATGTTTCACTTACAAAAAAAACTTCCTAAGGTAGGGAGACATCTTCTGAGTCATTCCCTTAAGGAATAGGGACAACGTAAAAAGATAATAGATGATCATGACGAGCTTTACTCAGAGATCGAAATCAGTTAACTTATTTCAAACAACAGACAAATATAACTTTCAGAAATATACCATTGATGTTTATACATTTTTCTTAGCAGTTACTTCAGCGAAGGAATTTTCTTTTTTCTTTATGTGAATAGCTTAGTATACAGGTATGTGTATTTCCAAAAACACAAGCTGATAAACTCAAAGGAAAAAATCAAAAACAAGAGAAAAAGAAAAAGCAAACAAAAGCAAAATATGTACATAATATAAAAAGGTTGTTGTCAAACAAAGTATCTTTTCAGGGCTTGGCCATTCACTGGATAGGTGTCAATATGTCCTTCAAGATTTTTCAATTGAAAAGAACTGGGACCCAACTTTTCATCAATTAAAAACGGTCCAAGCCATAAGTTTTGAAATTTCGTGTGCTCTCCCTTTCCCTCATGCAGTTTGTCCCATTTCAAGACGAGATCACCTACTTCAAAATTCCTATCAGAAGCAAAGTTAGAATCGAACCATATTTTAACCAATAGTTGATGCTGATCTAACTTACGTTTATCTTGGGCTCTTACCTCTTCTAGCTTCATCAAAGCGTTAATCCGGTTTTCCAAAGGGGGACACTCTTCTTCTTATATTTTCTGCGACAACTGTAGTGAAGGAAGAAGAATGTGAGGTGGTAGAATTGCTTCTCTGCCATAAATGAGAAAAAAGGGGGAGTTACCGATAGCAGCTTTTGGTGTTACCCTATCATCCCACAATGCGTTTAGCAGTGCATTGTGCCAATTTTTGTGATTTTCAACCACTATTCTCTTGATGATTTTAATCAAGTTCTTGTTTGTCGATTCTGCCAATCCATTGCCCTGGGGTAATAGCTAGCAGAATACTTCAATTTAATTCCTTTTTCCAAAGAGAACTCTCTCATCTCAAGAGAGGATAAGTAAGAAGCGTTATCGAATACTAAACAATCAGGGATACCAAAACGAGTGATAATATTCGAATTTAGAAAGGTAATTACCTGACTGGTGTTCACAGTTTTTAATGCGACAGCTTCACACCATCGGGTAAAGTAATATGTGGCTGTCACAATAAACTTGTGTTGTTGTGAGGACGGGGGGTTGATCAGACCTATGATATCAAGGCTCCACTGCTGAAAAGGAGATTCTACTGAAACAGGTTGCAAAGGAAAGGCTAGTTTTTGTAACCGCCCTTATGCTTTCTGAGAAATAATACACTTACGACACAAGGCATGGGCATCTCTAAAAAGCGTGGGCCAGTAATAACCAGCTCTTAAAACCTTATGGGCAGTGGTGTCACCACCAAAATGACCACCATCTTCTCCTGCATGCAACTCTAGCAAGACTTTTTCTGCTTCGTCTTTTTCGAGACAACGCATCAGTACGTCGTCAAAACTTTGACGAAACAAGATACCATTAACCAGATGAAAGGGGGTAGACTTTAATCTCAACGCTCTTATTTTAGCGGGATCCATGTGACGGGGTGCTGACCCATGTTCAAGACAGAATCTTATATCGTTGTACCATGGACTGAATTTTTTTTGTGCGCAACAGATTAGATTTTGATCTTGTTGTCCTAGGTTAGACGTATCGCTTTCTTCTTGCTGTCCTGCTGCTGAATCAACAACTAACTTGCATAACACTTGGCCTCTCACTATCTGAGATGGGGTGATTTCTAAGTCGTACTCCTACAAGGAGGTGACCCAGTTAGCCCTCTTTTCTCTTAGTTCCTTCTGCACTAACAGGTTCCTGGCGGCTGGGTAGGGGACAATGACTTTCGTCCTTGACTTCAAAAGATAGGACCGGAAGTACTTGACTACTTTGAAAACAATGTAGGCCTGTCGATTTACCGCTGGGTAATTAATTTCAGTGCCTTTGAAAGTAGAGCTCATAAAGGCAATGGGTACTTCATTGTTTTCGACATTCTTTTGGGTTAGGACGACGACATAGGAACAGTCAGAAGCAAAAGTGTAGAGTGGAAAGTCTTGAGAAAAATCGGGGCTCATGAGAGACGGAGCATCTATTATGGCCTTCTTTATTGCATTAAAATCTTGATTTTCTAGGGGTCCCCAGTGATATTGGGTGTCTTTCTTAATTAAATTCTGCAAAGGTCTGACCATTTCGGAGAAGTTGGGGACAAATCTTCTCACAAAGTTAATCTGGCCTAAGAAAGACTGCATAGATTTTTTGGATGTAGGAGGGGGAAGTTTTGCGATGACTTGAGTCCTTTCGGGGTCAATAATCATCCCTTCACTTGATACAATAAAACCCAAGAGTTTACCCTGTTCTACTACAAAGATGGATTTTTTAGGATTCAAGGAGATAAGGTATTTACACCATCGCTGTAGAATGGCTCGTAAGTGAGCTAGATGATCAGTTTTGTTTTTAGAAAAAATGGTAACATCATCTAAGTAAACTACAATGGACTGATTGATTAAGCCTCGTAAAGAAATGTCCATTTCTCTCTAGAAAGTGGCACCAACATTAATCAATCTAAAGGGAATTTTTCGATAAGAATAAGTGCCCCGCGAGGTACGAAAGGTAGTTTTAAGTTGGTCTGGAGGAGACATCAGGACTTGGTTGTACCCTGAGAAACCATCTAGTAAGGATAGCCTCTCAGACCCAGATACCTGTTGAAGGATCTGTTCCATGGGTGGGACAGGGTAGTTTTCTTTATCAGACGCTCTATTAAGGTTTCAGAAATCGATGCAGAGTCAGATTTCCCCCCTTTTTTTTCGGACTGGGACAAGGTTAGAAACCCATTGAGTGTGCCTATCAGGAAAAAATATCTTATAATTTAGGATCTTATTCAATTCTTTTTGAATGGTCGGTTCGAGATTGGGGTGCATTTTCCTCAGTTTTTGTTGAAAGGGTAAGGTTTAAGGCTTCATAGGGATGACATGCTGTATTATGTTAGGGTTGAAAGTTTTAAGGTCATCATACGTCCATGCAAAGACATCTTTAAATTATTTGAACAATTTAATAAAGACAATTTTTTCTTATTCAGAACATCCTAACCCTAGATTAATGCACTGAGGATTTTCCTTAGTTCCTAAGTTTACTTTTTCGTATGATGACGAGGAACTATTGGTTTTACAGTTGACCGTCTTTTTAAATTTATCTTGAAGATAATAAAACTTCTTTAATCTAAATATAGATTTAGGGATCGAGTTTACCATGTCTGATGAAGATTCAGGAGTTCTCGAATCTGGTATTACTGTGAAATCACGCAAATTGTGGTCGTGTGTGTGTTTGTCTATCACCGCACCTTGAAAAGTTTCTTCTATGTGAAAAAAGTTAATAATCTACTAATCATCGTCAAAGACTCTCCAGCTCGTGATGTTGTCAGGAACGGATGGCTGGAACAACAGTTCGACGGAAAATGCGTCTGGGGACAAGCCTTCTGCAGGAAGAAGTTTAGAAGCTATATTAGCTAATAAATTTGCTTCAGAATTATTCAATCTGGGAATAGAATTTATATTGAAAGCAACAAATTTATTCATTAAATTCCATACATCAGATTGGTAGCTTTTGAGATGCGGAGAAAGACAATGGATAGAATCTCTTACCTGTCTAACCACTATTTCAGAGTCGCCAAAGACGGTCAAATTTTGAATGTTCATATCTAAAGATTTTCTAAGGCCTTGCAATAAAGCCTCGTATTCTGCAGTATTATTATTACATTCAAATTATAACCTACATGCAATCAATGTTTTGTTACCTATCGGATCTATAATGATGCAGCCTGCTCCAGCTCTTTCTTTGGACTTTGACCCATCAAAATAAAGAGACCAAATTTGATTTCTATCGGGTACATGAGACCGTTGCGTAGAAGCTGTTGGCTGCACATATGCTACAATCTCGGACTGCTGTTCTGGATTGGTGATAGCTGAAGCCTCGGCCATGAAATTGCTGAAAAGGGTGTCCATCCCTTGTACTTCGGGTAAATCCACAGAAGGTGTCAACGGTTCGTTGGGATCGTTCAAATTTGTGACTGTGAACTTAAGGTAGCGTTCACGATTTATCTTGATATTGTTAGGCTTTCCGTTCTCTGGAAGCCATAGATGAGACCAATCTGTCGCAAAATAGCCATGTAGCTACTTCGACCAGTCCCTGCTTAAAAACATACCATACACTTCTGGAATATCCACAACAATAATATCAATGACTTGATGAACCTTGGGGTTGGACGATAATCTTATAAGCACATTCTTTAGTTCGCCTATAACTTTAACATTGGTCCAATCAAGTTGTATTATTTTTAAGGTGGAGGGTTCAACTTCGGCGTTAATCTTCTGGCATACAGACCATGGAATCACATTGGATGATGCTCCTGAGTCTACCATACAATTATGCATGTTTCTATTAAAGATTTAGAAAGTTAACAAAAATGGAGGTACATTTTTACGAGTGCTAAGAGTGGTGGCTTGTGGATTTTTACTCGCAGTTTCTAAAGCTACTTTATCTACATTATTTACATTATTTACATTACTTACAGGAAGACTTCCTTTATCTTGAGGATCATGATTGTTTTTAGTGGAAGTCTTTTGAGGAACTTTGTTCTGCACAACCTTGTTACCACTTGAATTACCATTTTTTCCATTCTTTGAGATATTCTGTAACATATTTTGTAGCAGAAATGGAAATTTCAATAACTCATAAATAGAAATGTTAGCTCTCAACTTTTTTAGATCTTCAACTACATCATAATCTAATTTGGGGTTCACATTACTCTGTTTAGTCTCAGCTGATTTAGATTTCTTAGGAGGCGAAGTTGTAGTGTTTTCGGAAGCAGATTTGTTTGTTGTCTTACTTCTGGTATTATAGGGATGTACTGTCTCGAAGTTATCTTGAAATATGCTATCTGAGAAGTGTCCAAAAATGTTTGGGGAAGACTCCTCTTCTTGAATTGTCTCTTGTTCAACTACCTCCTCAGGAATCTCAGGAGGAATCAAGTTATCTTGGGCTTCTAGAATTGTTTGAAGGGCGCATTGCAGACTTTCTAGATTAAGGCCTTCAGTGGTTGGATTAGGTTGGTTGGTGGGAAAAGGCTTCCGGAACGGGGGCTTGTAAGGTCCTTTGCTCAAAGAAGCTTCTTCAGTTGTCCTTTTTAGGTCTATAACTTGATTTGACAGTTTTTGAACAACTTTAGTTAAGTTTTCTAAATTAGAGCTTTCAGGTTGTGTTTTACTTTGAGTAGGTCTGGGGAGGATTTCGATCTTCTTTTTGGAAGAAGAACTAGTCTCTGTTTTGTTGCTAGTAGAGTCGTTAAGACTAAGTATTTCTTTTTCAATCTGTCTAGCCTCCTCGAAGGCTTCTAACAACGTGGCTTTCTTTGATCGTTTAACCCAGATAGCTATACTTTGATGCAAAGATTTAGTGTAGTATGCTATTATAAGATTCTCGGAAGGCATGGAATCCGTAGGGATTCGGTTTTCAAGTGTTAAGAATATTTGATTAAAGTCTTTAAATTTTTCTTTTCGGTTCATTCTTAAGCTAGAAAGGTCCATGAATACGACTTCCAGAGGCTTACCATCTCCAAACTTTTCCAAAAAGCATGACTCAAACTTTTCCCAAGACACGATGGTATGGGGTTGCTAGGAAAAGTACCATGTAGATGCATTTCCCTCAAAAGTATAGGGGAACAACCTACAGACAACGTCTTCATGTTCAACATTGCGGAGCATTATGGCCAATATAAACTGTTTAATGTGATCTTCTGCGATCTGTTTTGAGTCAGGGTCAAACTTGGGAAGCCATTGCTCTAGATGTTTAGGCAAGGGATGTTGAGCTCCAGGTATAGCTACGACATCCTGATCAAGCCAAGGTCTAGCAGGGTTGTTCTAATTTGCCATTGGTGTAGTGGGTGTGGAAGGCTGAGAAGGGGAATTGCCTTCGTCAGAAGAATCTCCTCCAGAAGAGGAAGGAGATGATGGAGGTGGTGAAGTAGGTATTCCAGATCCTCCTGCAGCAGGATTTGGGTTTGGATCTGTAGGATTCACAGTGAGATTAGTGCCTCCTAATTGTTCTTTGATATCAGATAAATCCAAAGGTTGGTCCAACGGACGGTTTGGTTGCCTCAAACGGGCTAAGGAACTATGTGTTCTTATGAGAGATTGG
>ML792326.1:8249-68424 GCA_009831015.1 Picea engelmannii | reverse complement strand
ACTGTACGAGGTCCATTAGACCTTTACTAGATATATCGCTTGATTCCAGAGCCTCTTGATCTTCCAGTCCAATATGCATAATGGATGCACTTGAAAAGTGCCTTCTTGCTCCACATGAATCACATTCCAATCAATAACATGATTAACATCAGGTACATACTTTTGAAGAAATGATACATGGAATACATTATGAATATTCATTGATGCAGGAAATGTAAGCATTTATGCCACAAGCCCAATCCTCTCTAGGATTTCAAATGGCCCATGATAATGAACTGCAAACTTTGAAAAATTTCCCAACTTCAAGAAATTTTTGTTGGCACTTTCAAGAATACATGGTCAGCCACTTTAAATTCCCCGTGAGTTCTTCCCTTATCAACATAGCGTTTCTTCCTGTCTTGAGCAACCTTTAAATTCTATTTTATTTTTAACATCTAATCTTCCATTTCCCTGAGAAAATATTTCCCAACCACTGCTCTGCCTGCTGGGTTGTCCCAACTTACTAGTGTGTTGCACCTTCTACCATAAAGTGCCTCAAATGGGCTCATGTTTATATATGCTCGGTACCCATTGTTATAAGAAAAATCTACCAAGTGTAGGTAGTCTTCCCATTTTGCTGGTTTTTCCATTCCATACATCCTCAACATATCCTCAATCACTTGATTCACCCTCACTGTTTGTCCATCATATTCTGGATGATAGGCTATGATGAAATTCAAATTCATTCCAAATCCTTTAAATAATCCTTTCCAAAAGTTGGAAGTGAATTTTGGATCTCTGTCAGACACAGTTGTCTTGGGTATGCCATGCTGTCGAGAAATCTCCTTCAAATAAATATCAAAAACATTGGTTTCCTTGTGAGTGAGCTTCAATGGAATAAAATGGGTATTTTTGGTAAGCTTATCCACCAATACCATGATAGAATAATGCTCCTTGTTTGTTCAGGGAAGTTTGGTAATGAAATTCATTTTTACAACTTCCCATTTCCACTCAAGAATGGGTAGTGGCTATAGCAACCCAGTTGGGTGTCTATGCTCATCCTTGACCTTTTGACATGCCAAACATTTGGAAATATACTCAACAACTTCCTTCTTCATGCCCGCTCAATAATATTGTCTCTTGATAGCTTTTATAGTTTTCTGATACCCTGGGTGCCCAACATAAGGTACATTATGCATTTATTTCAATATCATACTTTTCCATTCCAGGGAATTTGGCACATAAATTCTTCCTCTGTGCCTACGAATTTCATCATCTCCGAGCTTGTAATCTTTAATTTTCTATTGCAAAATACCTTGATGTAATTTTGTTACCATTTCAATGTATTGCAAATTTGATTTTTTAGCCTCCAAGATTTTGTCCTTCAAAGATGATTGACACATTCTGATGGTTGTAGAATGAAACTCATGCACCCTTCTTATAAGTGAATCAACTACCTTGTTCTCTTTCCCTTTGATATGATTTATATCAAAGTCATATTCACTGAGAAATTTTAACCATCTACTTTTTCTGACATTTAGATATATTTTTCCAAATAAATATTTTAGACCATTATGGTCTGTCCTCAACTTGAACCTTTTCCCCATGAGGTAGTCCCTCCACATCTTCAAGGCATGCACTATGGATGCCAACTCCAAATCTTGAGTAGCATAGAGCCTTTCATGCTCCTTCAACTTCCTTGGTTCATAACATACCACATAATCATTTTGACTAAGGGCTCTACCAAATCCTTATTTACATGCATCAATGCATACAATCAAGTCTTCATTTGGATCTATGATACTTAGTATTGGATAACTGGTTAATAGATTCTTCAAGTGCTGGAAACTCTTTTCACATTCTACTGTCCACAGAAACTTCACTCCCTTCTTTTGCAAGGAAGTGATCAGGTGTGAAATCTTTGAGAATCCTTCAATAAATCTTTTGTAGTAGCCTGCAAGGCCCATGAATGATCTGACCTCTATCATATTCTTAGTTTTTTACCATCCTCTAATGGCATCAATCTTTTCCAGATCCACTACTATCCCTTCTTCTAAGATGATATTCCCCAAATAATGGATATGCTTATGATAAAATGAGC
The DNA here is from genome assembly GCA_009831015.1 of Picea engelmannii. Classification (NCBI taxonomy): domain Eukaryota; kingdom Viridiplantae; phylum Streptophyta; class Pinopsida; order Pinales; family Pinaceae; genus Picea; species Picea engelmannii. The sequence goes on along the minus strand of ML792326.1, from coordinate 66,344 downwards.
ACTTGCTCAATTTGGCATACAACTGATGCTCCCTTAATATCTGTAGTACCAACCTCAAGTGTTGTTCATGATCTTCCTCTGACTTGGAATATATAAAAATGTCATCCAAGAAGACAATGACAAACATATCCAGGTATTATCTGAAAATTCCATTCATTAAACAGATAAAAACAACTGGTGCATTTGATAACCCAAATGGCACCACTGTGAATTCATAATGACCATACCTTGTTCGGAAGGTAGTATTTCATATGTATTCTTCTTTGATTCTTACATGACTATATACTGACCTGAGATCAACCTTGGAGAATATTTTTTCATTCTTCAACTAATCAAAGAGGTCATCGATCCTTGGCAAAGGATACTTATTCTTCACAGTTACCTTGTTCAACTTCCTGAAGTCCATGTAAAGTCTCAAGGTTCCATCCTTATTATTCACAAATAAAAATGGGGCACCTCAAGGTGACACACTTGGGCATATATACCCCTTTTTTAGGAGCTCTTCAAGATAATTTACAACTCCTTCATTTCTAGTGTACTCATCCTATAAGGAGTCTTGGATACTGGAGTTGCTCCAGGCATCATATTTATGGAGAAATCAATATCTCTTTTAGGGGGTAATCATGGTATTTCTTTAAACACATCTTCAAATTCTTTTAGGAATGCATAATATTCAACATTTGACACCTTATCTTTAGGTGTCTCTTCCATATGAGCAGAAAATAATTGACACACTTTTTTGTAACTTTTCTTCAACTCCAATGCTGAAATTTCTCTGATAGTTATTTCCCTGGGAATTCCCTATACTATACTTAGCTTCTCTTCCCCATCCAAATAATTAAATGACTTGTTATGATAGTCCATGATAGCATGGTGTTATTCCAACCAATCCATCCCAATTAGACAATCATAGGAATCTAAAGGAAATATATTCAAATCTATATTGGTGTTCAGTCCATTCATGTCCATTGGACATGACTTTACCAACTCATTATTTTTTCTTTTGGATCCATTAGCCAAGTACACCAACCAAGATTTTCCATGATTTCTTTTTGGAAAATTAAATCTTTCCACCATCTTAGGATCTATATAACTATGACTAGCTCATGAATCAATTAAAATAACAATGGTTTGGTTGTTGATCATACCTTCTACTTCAATCATATGCGACTGAAACTCTACTTGCTTGTTTTCTAGGGCTGCATAGATCCTTGGTACACTTCTTCCCATGTCATCCACTTTTTCATCTTGTTGTACATTGTGAATATTTCTCACCTTTTCACCTCTGTGAGGACAATCTCTAAACATATTATCTCTTGTACAACCCCAACCTTGAATAGATGGTTTCCTTGGCCTTTGCCCCCCTGTCTCCATTGTTATGGGCTCTCTAGAAGTTGGCCATCCCTGAGGATTGTTTTTGAAGAATGGTGGCTTATTCCCCTTCTTCCTCTATTTCATCTTATATTTCTTCTTGTCTTCCCAAGATTTTTGGAAAGTTGGCCTTGATTTATGCTAATAATATAGGAATTTAGCTCGCCTTATGGTCTCCTTCAATGTTTTGGGATCATCATATTGTATCTCGTCACTGATTAATGATGGTAGCCCACTCAAATACATCTGAATCTTAACTGTATCATCCTTGATGAAATAAACATACTTAAGTGGTTCTAAAAACCTTCTTTCATATTCATCTATGGTCATACTCCCGAGTTTGAGTTCAAAGAACTCTTTCATTTTATTGTCATAATATCTCTTAGTCAATTATTTCTTTTCAAAATACGTCTTGAATTACTTCCAAGTAACATTTTTCTCTTTAATTTGTTTCACCTACACAACCTGATCCCACCACATGGATTCCTTTCCCTTGAGTTGATAGATGGAAATTCTACCTTCTGCATGTGAGGAGTAATTATGTAATTGAAAATACTTCCTCATTCCTAGCAGCCATGTATCCACATATTCATCCTTATTTTTCTCACCATCAAAGGTATGAGGTCTAATTTTGTTCATTTATCCTTGTAGCTCATCCACCCCAAACCTCTTCTAATGCTTCCTGACATGGGATGAACTTGCATTGTTGGGTGCTCTCCTATTGGAATGTCTTGGGGAGTGATGGTGATTTCTGCCAACACTTCTTGTTCTTGCTTTCTCATCATGAGATCTGCGACTTTATGATTTTCTTGATTCAATCTTCTTATCCATCTTATTTTAAATTATGTCCAATATTTGCATTAACTTTAGGTTGAAGTTATCCTACTTATCCTTGGATTTCATAAGCCTTTCATTATCAACCTTATGACTTTGGACATCTTGATTGATTCAACAATTTCATGAAATTATGAACCATTATGGTTCAATAATACATCAAACTTAATTTATTCTGATTTCCAGAGAAATTTACTGTTCAACCCAATTTTTTGGGTGAATAGTTATATTATAATGTTCAAGACCTTTCCAACGTCTTCTTCCATGCTCAATTCCGAGTCTTGAGGAGAATGTTATGGATATCTGAAAATTTTATTTTCTATGGGGTCAATCCTTGTACAAGTGATATTCTTCAGTAGTTGAATTAACTCTCGGATTCATGTTGAATCCTCTCTTTAGGATTATAGGCTTTTGTACTTTCCCTTAATTGTAGGTCCATACATTTCACAAATCTGCAGGCTCTTTCTCTAATCCTTTTTCTTTCTTCAAAATCATTTTTGGGCATTATCCCCCCTTTATTTTGGCCTAAAATGCATGCGACCATGGATAGAACCAGGTGCTTCCTCATATGGTTCTTATGTGGAGCTTCGGGACTCCGGGGCTCCATAAATTTGGACTTCAGAGGTTTCTCCTTCAATATACCTCATTTCCTCCAAATGTCGAATCAACGAACTATAAAATAAATGCTTCTTTGGAGCTTTGGGGCTTTGGTGCTTTGGATTTTCGGGCTTCGAAGGTTTCAACAACACAACACAACATTACCTTTGAATGTCGAAGTGGAGAACTCCCTAAACGGTGCTTCTTCGGAGTTTCAGAACTCCGATGCTTGAGAGCTTTAGAATTTAGAAGTCCCTACCATATTTCACCTTATTTCTACCAAATGTCAAATTGGAGAACTATTTGAACGATACTTCTTAGGAGCTTTAGGGTTCTGGTGCTTCGGAGCTTCGAAAATTTATACAACATCACACCTTATTTATCACAAACACTGAATTGGCGATCTCTTTGAACAAGTGTTTCTCCGGAGCTTTGGGATTTGGCAGTACTTACAACCTCTCAACTTAAATCTCACAAACATCAAATTTATAAACCTCCAAGACTTCCTTAGTACTATGCATCATGGGTGCTACATGTCAAAAATATGGTAGTGACACATGGCCCCACCGACGAGCGACACGTGTCAAGTCACCAATGGTACAAAAGGCATGTCAAAAGCACAAATCAAGATGATATGTGGGATGCATAAACTGGGTCCATGTCATCCTAGGTGATGTCATCATGCCATGTCACTCCGACGCATCGAGACTTCATAACTCTAGGATTTAGAGGATTTCACAACATAACACTACAGATCTTCTGAATGATGAAATTTCCGAACTCCCAAACAGGTGCTCCCCACAACTTCAGGACTCCGACTCTCCATGAATTTGGAGGTTTCTTCCTTTATAAACTTCAAAGAGTTTGAATGTCGAATTGGCAAACTCCTAAACTAGCGCTTCTCTGGAGCCTCATAACTCTGGCGTTTTAGAGCTTCTAGATTTGGGACTTTCCCTACTATACGCAACAATCACCCCCTTTCTCCGGAGTGTCGAACTTCTGGACACATGCTTATATGATAACACATGTCCTCAGAGATGAACGATTAGGATCTTCTCTTGAATTTGGGACTTCGAAACTTTGGGGATTTTTCCTCCCAATCAAACAACGAAAAAATGTCGGAGCAACGAAGTTCAAAGGACTTCGGTGCTTAACCACCACACACCTTCTCTAGATCTGATGACTGTGAGGGATATATCTTCTCCAGAACAGATCCAACAACTAAGATCTAATCTTGGACAAATCCAATGGTTGTTTTGGTTTCTCAAACTGCTACACCCCTTGATATTTCAAACACATTTAAGGTGTTCTCTCAATCCCCTCCTGGCACCCAGGGACGCACTTTATCTCCAAAAATCTATGAAATTTTTCTACAATTTCCACTTACACAACCCATATAATCTCAGTGTTGAAAATTGGAGCTCTAATACCATATTGTAACATCTCCAACCATAGATTGCTGGGTGATGCAACTTAAAAACAATAATTTCATCTGCATATGTGTGTGTGTATATATATATATATATATATATATATATAAATTTAAGTAGACAAATATATTCTTCAAATACACATATTCATGCAGTAATAAAAATAAAAATATACATGCAACATACATGGGCCAAACCCATAAATTAAAGAGACATGTATAAATACACAACAAGTAAATAACCACACAATTGATACTTATATTTTAGAGAAGACCACCAACTACGTGCAAACCTTCCATGAACCTCCCAGCCTTAGAACACACTGCTCAATGCTCTCAACAATGGGTCACCCCTGAGCTGTGACTAAACTTCACCCAGGTAAAGGGATTCCTATCTAGGATGAGGATACACAATCAACAAATAGGATTTCATTATAGGTGCCGAATCAATCTAACAACTTACAAGCTCGCATTCCCTGCATGCATTTCCCACCCCAGGAAGTGTGTCCCTTCTCTGCTCAATGGTCCTTTGACTTCCCTACTTCCTTTCCAGGCCTTCAACAATAGGTCGAACAAGAAGTGTCACAGATCTATAGCTGCAGTTGGGATTCATCTGGAAATAAATTCCTCAACAATTATATCACCTAGAGAGAGTTTCTCACAGGCCTGAAAACTCACCTCTTTCATCCACGGGCCTGACAAACCACCTCTTCAATCCAAATCTTAAGTCAACCAGGTGCAGGCTCAAGTGAAAGAAGAAAACAAAAATGGGTATGGAACAGGTGTTGGTATCAACCACGCTCAAGATAGGAATAGAGATGGAAACGACAAAAAACAGTTAAGGAAAGTTATTGGATCGGTTACAGTACAGGTTTTCTACCCATGACAGGGAGTTACTGTGTACAACTTTTGGGTTGCAAAGGTTGAACGATTGAGGCCTCCTAGTGAAAACGATGGTAGTTTGTTCAATCATGAAAATGTGAGGGAGACTGGGGAGAATGGTCCCCAATGAACTAATTTTCCACACATATAACTACATGCACCTTGATTGACACATGGCCCTCCAGGAGCTTGTTCCTCTCCACTTGTAGATCATTTCCTCTCACACAAGAACTTAGGATAATATGATATTTATCCTTGCCTTAGAATTTAGGAATAATACTATAATATTCCCTTAGAGATAATCCCTCTATCTTATCCCCTTTCCTAGTCTCTTATCCCCCCCCTTTCCATTCCTAGTGGAGTTTAGTTCCCCATACTCTTTTATCGTGTTTGGTATACATGCATAGATGTATTTTTTATTAATGATATTATTGTTTACACATAAACAAATAGGCTCACTGGCCTTTGTCATCTAGTCTCTCTAACCTCATAATCACATAACCTCACTAGCGTATAATAAACTAGCTCACCAACCTACAAAACATATTTACATTTACAATTGGGGCTTGATCCTAGGGTTGTTACAGTAGGGTATAGAATAATTCAAGTAGATAATGGTAATTTCAATGATGTATTATGTGTTCTAAGTCTGTATTGCAACCTTCTATCAGTATATCAGATCACTCATTCAAGTGAAGGTAAAACTGTAGATATGTCACCTCACTAAGTTGTAATTAAGTATTTAAAGATCCTAAGCATTTCCTCACAAATGTAATTGTTGGTGTTTTACAGTTGATACATACTTTTCATTAAAAACATGTGGCTATAATGGTTAATGAAGTCCTATTAGAATTGTGGTGACAATTGTCTAGAAATAATATATAATGAGGATTTGAAGGTTAACAATAAGTAGGTTAAATTCCTCTAAGAGACACACATCCCATCCCTGGGCTGCAGACATCCTAGTCCTGTATCCACCCATAGAATCCATCTCAGGTGAGACTGTGTAGTGCACTTTATGCACTGTGTTTCCTTCCGGTATCCAGAAGGGTCGATGGTAGAAGGGTTTTTGGTAATATTGTAGTTATAACCTGGGTCATCCTTTAGCAAGCCAACACTGATCTATGTTGGTATGATCAAATGGATGAGTTATGTCATATATTGGTCCATCATATCATGGTTGTGCATTTGAATTAGAAGCAGTATTCTCTTGAAAAATTTCATATTTGTCTTCCTTGAATGTCTCTTTTTTCTTGCACGCATCAAAATATTGTTGAGGTGTTGTATTCTTTCTGATCCACTAGTGCTGGTCTTGATTCTGATTTGTTGCATCTGCTTCTGTTTTGGTTCCTCCTCAAGTAACTATATTAATATTTTTACCATCATCTCTAGTTTCTATGGAAATCCATTGAACATTTTTATTATTCTGATTCATTTTTTCCTGTATATTTGTCAGAAGTGTAGGACAACATTCTGTAGTATGATATGTTGTGAGAAAATGCATGCATGTTGGTGGTGGTAATGGACAATCCCTCTCATAGTGTCTAGGTTTCTGACAATTGTGACGTGTTATTGGTCATCTACCTCTTCCACGACATCCTCTATCAAATCATCCTTTGTTTCCTTGATTGTGTCTGTGCGGTGTATTATACTGTGGTACTTGATTATATTGTAGTGACACTGTAAACTATTGCACATTATTATATTGTTGCATGGGTTGTCCTGTCATTAATTCATCTTGCATCTTATATGCATATGATGTCCTTTCCTTCATCATTTCCAAAGTTCAAAAATCCTTATCCTCATGTCCTACAAACTTGTAGAAATTGCAGAATGTACTCTTAGGCATTGTTTGGTACTTTTGTATCAATGGATAGTGATAGGGATCATGTCCATGTGTTTTACATATTTCACACCATTTTCCTCCTGTGGGTAAGGGATTTGGTAGTACTTCACAAATGTTGGGAACTCATTTTTGTGGTGTCCTTGTATTCTACATAAGGTACACTAGAAAACATCCCTCTTTTCCTTGCCTTTGTTCTGATTCAAATGAAATGTCATATTATTAATATCCTCTCTCAGCTCTTCTATAGTTGGATATGTATGTTTATATTGATTCTCCTCCAATTGTAAGGTTTCTTGCAGAGCATCAACCTGAGTCTGGAACTCCTATTGCCTCAATGGATATTTAAAATGTAGAAATAATGAATTAATGAATAGTTTCCTATGTTGCATGTCTATTATACGATATTTCAACTTACCTTTCAATTACTTGAACTTCTGGTCGATTTCCCAAAATTAATCTCCTGGATTCTATTTGATTTCTATCATCTCATTCATATATTGATCTTCTAAACTCGGTCATCATAATTCATTGTTTAGTGCCTTCTTTACCTATACTATGGTTGTAGGTGCTCCTTATGGATTGTTTACTACGAAGCTCATAAACCAATCTAGTGCGTGGTTTTTGAATGTAATTGCAAGATGAACCACTTTTGTGTCTTCATCTGTGACCTTTTTAGCTTCCCAAATCTTTTCACAAATAAATAAATGTTTCTCTAGGTACTCTGACCCTTATCCATGGAATTTTGGTAATCAAATAGTCAAATTTTCTCCTTCCATCGTAAAATTTGTAGTACCACCTCTGCGTGGTGTAGATAATTTACTACTACTAGGTGAACTCATACTTCCACTTGAATTTCAATTGTTCCCTTGTCCTACTAGAATCCTTTTGATATTTATTTTTGGTTGTATAAATGATTCTTTCCTCTATGATGTCTTAGTCACACATGGGGTCATGGATTCCACACTAATTCTGATCTGGAATGGAGATCCTTCTTCTGCATCAGATGACTGTCCTTTGTTTTTTCTCTCATATGTGGCGTGTAATATTTCCTCAATATTCTCCATAGCATGAATATCCTCTGCCTCTTATACATCACTTTCCAAGCCTTCCTGCTCGACTACTACCTTGTTTTTGCTATTAATCTTATATTGGTAGGGTCTTCTACTGCACATCATTCTCACTTTGTCCATTATTTCCTTGATCTTTTTCTCATCCATCATAATTGGGTCCATTTTTTCCTTCTTCTTATCTCTATCTAGATCCTTCTCCATATCTTAGATCGTCCTTAGTGTTTCCCCCAGTCTCCCCATGCGCATAGAGTTATTTAGTTGTCAGACTCCATTGTCATCACTCCTTTATCATGCAACAAAATCTTGATTGATGTATAGAGTTATCTAATATACCATCTTCTTGGATCCTTCAAAAAATATTTCTCTATAGTAGTATATGATTTTTCAGTATCGACTGCAAACTCGGTAATAAATCCTACAATGACGCTATCTAGCCAAAAATTGACTGCATGTGTGAATTTATTATTGACTTTTTGTAGCTACACAATATTCTCAGTAGTCCATTCTACTGATATTATCAGATTAGTTGGGTGATTTTCCTTCAATATCAGTATCCACTCATGTAGCAAATGTGGAAAATAATAGAAAAATGATTCATGAATATCAGTAGATACATACCTTTCCAAATATTGATAGGGTGTATACTTGTAATTTATATTGTCTTTCTGTGCAAAATCGAGCTCTTTTGTTGTCAACCATCCTTCAATATCATGTTTAGTGGGGTTCCATGGTTTGACCATGCCCTTCTAATAATGAATTATCTTCTTTTTCCATCTCAACAAGTCCCTTCCAATTTGTTCTTCTGGGTTCCATCTGGAAACATAACCATTTGTTGGATGCTAAGGGCTAACCTAGGTTCTACTTTAGGTTTCCCACAAAACCTTACAAACCATCATCCCTTTTGGAGACTAGAAGGAAAAAATGTGCACATAGTACACAATGTAGTCTGATCCGAGATGACTTATGGGCGACTCTGCAGGACCCATATGACTGCAATCATGGAAGGTAGGCTATTGTGGGGATGATAGACCTTTCTACTTCAAAATACAACATATCTATTACTCTAACACAACATTATATCCAGATATACCATTTTGTAATTAGTTTAATTCATTAAGACTCATTTTGTAGTAAATATCATGGATATTATAACGTGTGTTGAATTTTACATCTAACAAATTGATTCAGTCAACATAACTAAAAAAGAAATAAAGAAAACATTCCACACATAGACAAAAATTTACTATGGTTCACCCCCCTTGGCTACGTCCACAAATATCTGGATTTCTTCACTCTTTTATTATTCTTCATCAAGTTTATAGCATCATTCACATTACATATGAGGCTAACAAGATCGGACAAAGCTCTACAACTTACAAACTTACCCTCGATTACAATGAATATCTCTGTCTCAAAACTGACTCTAAGATCATCAAAACATTAGCTCATGCTAATCTCACCAACTCACAAAAACCTCCTACCCGCTATCTCACCACATATATTTATATTGAAAAAATGGGTTAATACCTTTTACAACAATGACTAAAACCCTAACCGACTAACCCTAGGTGGATTAGGTTTGTCCACTTTCTAACTTCTTGAGCGCGGTTGGTCCAAAGTCCAACTGTTTTCCATGTTAATCCACATATTTCATCCTTCCTTTGAATTTTCTACTGTCCTGGTTTTTCTTTTCCCCACTTTCCCGCACACACTCCTTTTTTGGTCCATTTCCTCACTTTGTTTATTAATTAATTTTCTTTTCCCCAAATTGGCCTACGCCAACACCCCTTCATCACACCCTTTCATTATATTTGTACCATTTGTCTCCTATATATATACCAAGGAGACATAGTATAAGGATGATCATGTATCATCTCATATTGTATTATGAAGTGAATATATTGTAAAAGGAGGTTTCCCCCTCTAAGTGGACTGTAATTATTGATCTTTTATCATTTTTAAAGTGTTGGATCATAACATTGTTTATCAGAGAATTGATCCTAGGGTTTTTCTTCTCCAAGCGAGTCATCTTAGCATTTTTGGGATAATTTTTTCTTTATAGGATTATTTAGACAATGAAACCTGGAGGTTATTTAGAAGTAATATCAAGGTACATAAGGTACAAATTTCATATTTTGGGTCGTTACACCTTTTGATATACACCCAATGGAAGATAGGTTTTCTGACTAGTCCTATTACTAGTCTCAAACAAGTGTTATGGGCAAACTTTTCATATCTTCTTATGAAATGATCCAAATTGAGGGAGACCAGTCAAATTTGAAAGAGGACGATTTGTAGTATGTTTTTTACAATTTTTATAATGAGATATTAAATATTGGATTCTTGGCATTCTATACAAGTTCTCTCTCCCAGAAAGGCAAAAACTCAACAAGTTTTGGGAAGGTTACCCTAACTTGCACTTGGAGAATCCACTTTTGGTTAGACATGTGGCATTGAAGAGATGAGTATCAAAGTATTGTAGGCTGAAATTTCAGACTTAGAAGGGCCAAAATTTCATAAATACACAATAAGAAAGGTCAGCCAGGAGAACATACTCCAATTTAAGAGATTGAAAGGTATGTACCTTGCAATTGGAATAAATGTTTATTGGAAGATCTGTTTTTGGTGATTCAAAATTTGTGATAAAGAGAAAAAAGAGGAGTATTATTATTTGTGTTTTACATGGGTCCAAAAAATATGTCAATGCCAATTAAAACTCCTAAATTCCCACTTATAACACAAGAAGAAAATGAGGACATATATAATAGGCTATCCAAATTGGAGGAACAACTTAATGATTTGAGTACTAAGGAAATGACAAGGTATGAGTTGGTAAACTCACAAATAAAAATTCAATAAATGGATGGGAAGATGAATGAGAATAAGAATGAGATGAAAATAACTCTAGATGACATGAAAAATAAGATGGATGAAAATAAATTAGAAATAGAAAAATCCATGGACTAATTACAAAACTCATTTTCTTCCATGATCGCTTAGGCTCCAAATGAGAGACCCCCTAAAGGAGATATCAAAATGAAAGGAACTCATGAAAACATGAGTAGTATTAAAGTTGAACAAACTACCGATAATAAGCAATTTACTAAATGCGATATCAAAATGCAAGGAACTCATGAAAATAAGGGTAGTATTCAAGTTGAACAACCTACCGATAATAAACAATTTTCTACTGGATTTAACTCTAATAGTGGAGTTAATTACTATGGTGGTCCTAAATTCAACATTACCAATATTGAATTACATAAGTTTGATGGAACTTAGGCCTTTTCCCATTTGAACCAAATAGATAAATATTTTTAACTACATAATATTATGGATGATAAGAAAAGAATTCACATAATAAATTTGAATTTTGAGATAAAACCATATCAATGGTACCAATGGATAGTGAAAAGGAATCCCCCTTTTTTATCATTATACTCTAGATTTATTTAGAAGACACTTAGAATCACAATATGAGAAAGTTTGGGAACATGATTGCTTCAGTTAATTGACAATAATCAAGCACTTAGGTGACATTCAAGATTATAATTCAAAATTTTAGGTATTGGCCACAAGGGTGGATGACATAAGTCATGAAAAATTGTTGCAAGATTATATGGGTGTATTGAAAGAGGACATTAATCATGAGATTTTCTTAAGAAATCCCAAATATATTATGGAATCTATGCAATATGCTCGTTAGATTCAAGCCATGAATAAGGCTACACATAAGTCTACTAGTGGATCATGTTAGCAACATGATTTTCATAGCTAAGGTTAGAGGTTTGTCAGCAGTTTGAAAAGTCATGCATGTTAGCACCAATATTGTTTTATTCCTAGCATCACCTAACATCTCCAAGGGTCGGTTTCAAAAGGAAGCTTTATCATTTATTATTTCCATTTCCATTTGAAACTGTGCGCTGCAAAATTTGTTGTGCACTATACAGAGGATGCTGATGCACATAGGATGTTGTCGCACAGAGGATGATATCACACAGAGGATGATGTCGCGAAGAGGATTTTTTCACAAAGAGGATGGTGTCACGCAAATGATGTTGTTGTGCAGAGGATGTTGTCGTGCAGAGGATGTTGTCATGCAGATGATGCTCTTGCGTAGAGGATGTTGTCGCGCATAGGATTTTTAGAGGATGTTGTTGCACAGAATATGTTGTCACGTAGAGGATGATGTCTCACAAAGGATGTTGTCATGCAAATGATGTTTCCACACATAGAATGTTGTTGCACATAGGATTTTCCTGTGCACATGCTACAAGGTGCGCTTTGTAAAAGACTGGTTTAGTGCTCAAATTCAAGATCACGTTATGACCAACTGGAGATGAATTTTGAAAATATACAAGAGGTTTTTGTTGAGGAAAAACCAAATAATAAAAACATCTCTCAGATTTGAAAAAGGTGTCACGGATTTGGATATTCGAAGGAATCTTTGAGCCCTATTTTTTAGTTTTCATGATTTCCTATTTGAGATATGTTTTTGTGACACGTATTCCGACCAACTGAAGATGAATTTCAAGAAATTGAGAGAGGTTTTTCTACAAAACAATCTTACCTACAAAAATAGTTCTCATATTTTACACAAATTGTACAATTTGAGAATGACAAGTGGCGTTTTCAAGCCTATTTTTCATAATTTCACCTCCTAAAAAGCAACAAATCAGTGAAACGTGTCATTTTCTGTTTGTAACTGTTTCTATTTTGGGAAAGGGGTTGTGATTCAAAATGGTGATATGGAAAGGACCTATGGTGCTATATGTTTCAAGGTACAAAATTAATGTTGGTTGGAAAAACAATGTAGACAGTGACTATTGAATGTAGCTTTCGAATTCGATAGAAACTTTATGCAAAGGTCCTGAAACTTTGATGAAAATATTCTAACGGTGGAAGTTTGATGCATTGTATTCTGTCTTTGCATACATTATTTCCCATGTTCTTTATATTCATATCTGTATTTTTTTCTAAATAGGAACGTGATTCGAATCTAGAATTCACCATGTAGTGCTCTATATTTGTGCCATTTAGACGACTGTGTTTCTTCTAAGTGAACTTCGAATTCATCCCAAGTGGTGCTCTGAGCTTCTTCATGTGTTTTTCTCCCACCACACACAATGATTTTTAACTGAAATATTGTTTCTTATTTAGCCTTTATCCTCTCAAGTTCAGTCACTAAGTCATTTGTTTCTATTGTTTTCTTAAACTGAATCCATAGACCAAGGTCTTTCTTTTCTTTCGCCAATAGAACCATAAATTATTGTATGAAAGTGTGAAATCTAGTCGACAGTTTAAATCCATAACCTGTACAAAGACAAAGTCTCAGAGAGAGCCCTCTCCAGGTCGAAAAGGTTAGTTTTTGGCCTCAAAGTTGGTTTGTAGGTTGCCTCTATCATTCATTTTCTTAGCTGAACAAAGTTTATAGAGAGATAATATTTTGGCGCCATTTCCAGGGATGATTGTTATTATTTTCCTTGGGAAGAATGATATTGTTTTAGTTCTAAGGTATGAGAGAAGCAGACACTTAGGCACATATTGGTTGTATTTCTGCTCTAGCGACTCCACACATAAGAAAATCACTCGAAGGTGATTCCACTGGAAGAAGAATCCATAGATAAATTTTTCATGGTGACTCCAATCAAGATTCAAATGTGATTCAAAGACTCCACTAGAGAATGAGACCATTTGACAGAGATATGGAAGAGCAGTATGGAAAAATCAGGTACTCGAGCTTAAGTTTAGTTCAAGAAGTACTTTTATGTTTTATCAATATCTACTTGTACCTTCCTGAGTTTTTCAAAATAATATTTCTTCACTTACCACGTTTAAATGAATCCCAGATATCTACCCTTGTATATCCTTCATTTCAAATTGTAGGTATACCTCCTTCTTGTATAATCGATATTCACCAAGCTCATTCCTCTGAACCATATGATGTTTATAATCATTCTTGTGAGCTTAATGAAACCAAATATGAGCTTGTACCTTCTATTCTTAATCCCACACCCTCCAAGATTCAAGAAAGATACAATCCTCTTAAATTTCCTTCCATCCTTCATGACTTTCCTCTAAAAATTTTTAAGTACCTTCCTAGGTTCAATGGAGATCTTGATGAACATTTAGCCAAATAACATATTTAGGTCTGTGAGAATTTTATAGAACTTTTTGAGATTGAACATGATGATGTGTCTATTTTTGGGTATGTTTCATCTTCTTTGCATAAGTAGTAGTGCCTATTGTTATATTCTTTGCCTTAGGAAACATGTCACATATTTAGGTGGTTTTTTGGCACATGGTTTCTTTGCCGATGGTTTTCTATTTCTGGTTAAGAAATTAGGGTTGTTGACTAATTCAGGTCATTTGGGTTAGGGTTTTGGATGTTGTTGGATCCTATATGTATATTGTATTGTAAACAATGTAACATGATGAAAATATAGAATATGATGGTTTTCCCGGTTTGGGTTTCCAGGGGAAAAATCTCTTTGTAATGTTTGTATTTGCCATTGTATCTTTTCTGTTCTTTTAATGAATATATGTATCAGAGCTTTGTTTTCTTCAGGGGAATGCATTTGTGGTCAATGCTTTGGCTTGGGATTGTGATAAGCCTTGTTACAGTGGGAGATCTGTGGTATTGATTTTTTAGGTGAAAATAAATGGCAAACAATTCGAAGATGGATATCGAGAAGTTTAGTGGGAAACATTTTGAGCTGTGGAAGCTCAAGATGGAAGATATGTTGGTGGAAAAAGATCAATGGATTGTGGTAGATCCAATTACTGCACCTAAAGGAACTTTAACAAATGATTGGAAAAAGTTGGATCAGAAGAAAAAGAGCGCAATCTAACCGTGTCTCTTTGATTCAATATTACTGAATGTGTCAGAGGAAGCTACAACCAAGGATTTATGGGAAAAGTTGGGGAAGTTGTATCAGTCTAAGTCCCTAGTAAATAAACTACTCCTGAGAAAGAAGCTCTATAACCTGAGGATGAGAGATGGAGACTCGATGGTAGAGCATTTGAATGCCTTCAATACTGTGGTAAGTCATTTAGTATCTATTGAGATTAAAATTTCAGATGAAGACAAATGTATTAGTTTACTGTGTTCTTTACCATACTCATGGGATAGTTTGGTTGTGGCCATAGGTAGTAATGCAACTTCCTTGAAGTTTGATGAAGTGGTCTCATCCTTGTTGTTGGAGGCGATGAGACAGAAGAATATGGAAGGACAGAGAACAGATGCATTATTTGTAAGAGGACGTTCCCAGGAAAGAAATAGATCTAAGTTCTCAAGTGGGATATCTAAGTCTATGGGTAGATCTAAATCTACCATAAAGTTTGTAAAGGTATGTTGGATATGTGGAAAATAAGGTCACTGCAATAAGCAGTGTAGATCCAAAGTTGAGAAATGGAAGGGATCTGAAGAATCTCCTTCTACAGAAGAAAATACCTCCAAGGAAGAAGGAGGGGATGTGTACTTAGGTTCTTCAAGCACACATGCAGATCATGAGGTATGGTTTCTTGACTCTAGTGCATCCTTTCATATGAATCCCCATAGGGAGTGGTTCTGCGAATATGAAAGGTATGATGGAGGTAATGTTTTCTTAGGTGATGATTCGACAACCAGAATCATAGGAAAATGAAAAGTTGAGGCTAATAGATGGAAAGATTAGAACACTACATGGTGTTCTTCACATCCCAGGTTTGGCCAGAAATTTGATTTCTGCAAGCAAAATGGATGATGCAGGGGTAAAAAAAATATTTGAAAAGGAAACCTACAGGATGGTTTGAGGAGTAATGGTGTTGCTGAAGGGAGTTCGGTTTGGAACTTTGTATAAGCTACAAGGAAGCACTATTAGTGATGGGTGTAATAGTCCATTGTTCTTGATATTGGATTTGAATAATAAATAACTCCTACAATCTCTGGAGAAAAGGTTATGCTGTGGCATCAAAGACTGGGGCATATAAGAGAGAAGGGTCTTCGACTACTACATGGTAAAGGTATGGTTGAAGGTATATATAACTACTCTCTAGATTTTGATTTATATGAACATTGTCTATGTGGGAAGTAGAATTGAGTAAGATTCCCCTTTGGTGCAACAAGGGAAGAAGGAATTTTACAGCTAGTTCACAGTGATATTTTTGGACCTGTGTCGGTCCCATCATTGGGAAAATATGTGTACTATGTCTAATTTATAGATGAATTCTTGAGGAATACTTGGATATGTTTCCTCAAGAAGAAATCTGAAGTCTTTGACAAGTTTAAAGAGTTTAAGGCTCTTGTTGAGAATCAAATAGAGAAAATAATTAAGGTGCTGAGGATAGATAATGGCAGAGAGTTATGCAGAAATGAATTTGAATAATTTTGTAAGAAGTGTGGTATATCAAGGAAGAAGACTAATCCATATACACCTCAGTAGAATGGAGTTGCAGAAAGGATGAACAACACGTTGATGGAAAAACCAAGGTACATGCTCAGTGGTGTCGGGTTAGGGATAGAGCTCTGGGTAGAGGCAGTGGGTACCGCATATTACCTGGTAAAAAGATCACCCTCATCAGCGTTGGATGACAAGACTCCACAAGAGGTCTGGATTAGTAAGGAACCCTCTCTCACACATCTCAAGGTATTTGGCTATGATGCATATTTTCATGTTCCAAAGGAAAACATGAGTAAGCTAGATAAGAAGGCCGAAAAGTGTATCTTTATTGGCTATAAACATGGTATCAAAGGTTATAATCTTTGGAACCCAAAAAATAAGAAGGTAGTGTATATATGAGATGTGGTATTTAGAGAAATGAAGGATTTTTTTAAACAAGAAGTCCTACCAAGTAAGGAAGAACCAAAGAAAATAGAGTTTGATTTAAAGGATGATGAGTTAGACTCCGCAGAAGAAGATCCTCATACTCTAGTATTGAGGACATCGGTTCGAGAAAAAAGGATACCAGAAAGGTATACTCCATATGATTCCATTCAAATTTTTCTTTGTCTATTACTGATGATGATCCTAGAACTGTCAGGGAGGCAGTGGATTCAGAGGATTCAAATCTTTGGAAAAGGGCCATGGATGAAGAAATGTCATCTTTGGATAAGAATGAGGCTTGGGATCTAGTGGAGTTGCTGACTGGAAGAAAGCCCATTGGCATCAAATGGGTATTTAAAAAGAAGTTGAATGTAAAAGGAAAAGTGGAGAAATACAAAGCTTGGTCAGTAGCAAAGGGTTATTCTCAGGCTGAGGGAATTGATTTTGGTGAGATTTTTTCTCCTGATTCCAAGTTAACCTCTATAATATTTTTGTTATCTGTTGTTGCTGCATTTGATTTTGAAATAGAGCAAATGGATGTGAAGACAACATTCCTACATGGGGATATGGAAGAAGAAATCTATATGAAGCAACCAAAAGGTTATGTTGTGAAGGGAAAGAAGGAGCTGGTATGCAAGATAAAAAAGAAGGAGTTGGTATGCAAGTTGAAAAAGTCCCTGTATTTTTCAAAACAATCACCAAGGATGTGGTATAAAAAATTTGATACTTATATGTTGGGACTTGACTTCACAAGAAGAAAAGAGGATCATTGTGTGTATTTTAAATTAATTGGTGATCATTTGACTTATTTGGTCTTGTATGTGGATGACATGTTGTTGATAGGAAACAACAAGGAGATTATCGAGGATGTGAAAACTCAATTGTCCTCTAAATTTGACATGAAGAATATGGGTGCTCCAAATTTTATTTTGGGCATGGAAATTAAAATAGATCGGAAAAGGAGGAAATTCTTGTTAAATCATAGAAAATATGTCGAGACAATATTGCAGAGGTTTAATATGTAGGAATGTAAACCAGTCAAGGTTCCTATTCCTATTAGTTTAAATTTATCTATGGATCAGTTTCCCAAGACACATGAAGAGGAGGAGGACATGTCTCATGTTCCATATGCGAGTGTAGTTGGTAGTTTGATGTATGCAATGGTCTATACTAGACCGTACATTGTACATGCAGTGGGAGTTTTGAGGAGGTATATGTCAAAACCAGGGAAGGAGCATTGGACAACAGTAAAAAGGGTTTTCAGGTATTTGCGTGGCACTGTTATCTATGGATTGTGCTACGAAGGAAGACTGGGATTGGACAGAGTGGTGGATATACATGGCTTTGTGGATTCATACTGGGTTAGAGATCTGGATCATAGGAGATCTACAAGTGGGTATGTGTTTAAACTGTTTGGAGGAGAAATAAGTTGGATGAGCAAAAGAAAGGTTGTAGTGGCACTTTCAACTATAGAAGCTGAGTACATGGTAGTCACTCATGAAACTAAGGAAGCAATATGGTTAAAAAGATTTTGTTTAGGTATTGGGTTGGTACAACAAGCTGTAAGGATAGATTGTGATAGTCAGAGTGCAATTTTTCTGGTGAAGAACCCAACTCATCATTCAAAGACAAAGCATATTGATATTCAATATCACTTTGTGAGAGACATGGTTGAAGAAAAGAAAGTATTGCTGATGAAGGTGGACACTCTGAATAATGTTGCACATTCATTAACAAAATTTGTGAGCACTCAAAATTTCTCTTGGTGTAAAGGATCCATGGGTATTGTTGCCCTGGATTGTTGACTATGTAACCCTGTAACCCTCTATATGCAAAGAAAACAACAAGTGGGATAATGTTGGGTATGTTTTATATTATTTGCACGAGTTATATTCTGCCTTGGGAAACATGTCACATATTTAGGTGGTTTTTCGACAGATGGTTTCTTTGCCGATGGTTTTCTATTTCCAGTTAAGGAATTAGCGTTTTTGACTAATATAGGTCATTTGGGTTAGGGTTTTGGATGCCACTGGATGCTATATGTATATTTTATTGTAAACAATGTAACATAATGAAAATATAGAATATTTTGGTTTTCTCGGTTTGGGTTTCCAGGGGAAACATATCTGTGTAATGTTTGTATTTTCCATTGTGTATTTTCTGTTCTTTTACTGGATACATGTTTGCAGTAAATATTTTACAAGGTTATAATCAACATCTATGAGGGAATTTTCTCAGTCCTTACAAGAAGATGCCACAACATGGTTGAAACATTTGCAGCCTCAGTAGATTATCTCGTGGTATGAATTGAGGGAAGATTTCCATATATTTTGGGGTGAGAGAAAGTCATGGAATATATTCCTTTCATATTTTTATTCCATGAGAAGAATGAAAGATGAAACCATCTCAAATTTTAGTAAGAGGTTTGCTAGTCTTTATTATAAATTGCCTAAAGAAGTCCAACCTCCTGAAGTTGCTTCCATTCTCCATTATGCAACAGCCTTTCAATCAGACTTACCTTTTCTTCTGATGGAGAGGAAGTCTATGTCTTTGCAACATGTGTGCAATAATGCTCAGGAAGTGGAAGACAATATTCAAGCATGTCAGAGGCTACAAAATCAAAATTTAAAGAGTGTTGCAAATACAAAGAACGAGGGTGTAGTAGAAGAACATGAGATTATGCATAAACAAGAAGCTTATTTACATCTCGATCTTTTTCATCATTAGAAATAAAATGATTATTTTATGTATGCACTTGTAGACAACCATAAATGTGAATTTGTAGATCATCCTGGAAAAGAACAAGCCACTGCCTTAGTTTTCCTGTTTGATGACATTACAGAGATTTTTGGCAAACCTAGGTATGATGAGTACAATGATGACTACGAGGTTGAATTTTCAGAACAAGCAGTTGCACTTTCCAAATCTAAAAATGATTTTTTTCAACAATCCAAAGAAATCGACAAATGTGCATATGACAACAGTGAAGAAAATGAAGAAAGTTTTCAATTAGGTGAAAGAAATTTACCATTTTGTTTTGCTTCTTTCAAATTGCTGAAGAAAAATGTTTATAATGTTTGAAATCAGAAATCCTCCAGGCATGATATTGAATATGAAGAAAGAAGTGGCTTTGCCAATGAAAATTATCTTCCATTATGTTTTTCTTCCTTTGAATTGCTGAAAGTAAATCATGAGATAACAGAGGAATCTTGGAAGTCTGACTGCATTCACAATGACACTATTTTACATGAGAAAATTTCTATTAGTGAGGAGGACCAACAACCTTCTCATACATTTAATGACCCTGTTGATGATTACATGGAAGGTTATTTCAGTTCAGATTTGTAGCCTATGATCAAATACCATCTTGGAAATAAAGATGATGTTCAATCACCTTCAATTTTAGATATGTATTGCCTGCCACCAGGGGTCTCATTTCAGCCAGCACTGTCTTCTGATTCAGAAGATTGTTATTTCCAACAGTCTCAACAGATTTTTCAGCCTCTTTGTGGAAATCAACAGGTTGAATTACATGCAAACAAGGATGTAGTGGAAGGGGTGAAACATGATTTTTGTTTTATGCATGTTTTTGATGATCCATTTACATTTTTGTTGGAGGCGGTAAACAATCCCAACATTTTTAATTTTTTGAGATTTGAATTTGTAGATAATTTTTTGAATGAGTTATCAGTAAACAAGATTTGGAGAAAGCATGTGCAAAGAATGCAAATAGTGGATAAAGTGCTTGCATGGTTTCATTGGCATTTGGATTTCACTTGATTGAATTTTTTTTCAGTATTTATGGTTGGTAGGTGTGAATAATATCAACATGGCAAGCATTTCTTTCAACATTTTTCAATTTGTATTTTTAGTTTGGGTTTGGTTCAATTGCAGAATAAGTTGGTGGAGAAACAGATTAGAGGTTGTAGATCATATTATATGGCTTGGGAACAACCCAATGGATAAGGAACCTTGTCTACTATTCTTTTCTACCTCATAGGGAGGATACCATCCCCATTGGAGCCAACTGTTAGCACCATGATTTTCATATCTAAGGTTAGAGGTTTGTCAACAATTTGCAAAGTCATGCCTATTAGCACCAATATTTGTTTTATTCTTGGCATCACCTAACATCTCCAAGGGTTAGTTTCAAAAGGAAGATTTATCATTTATTATTTCCATTTCCATTTGAAACTACGATTTGCAAAAAAATTTGCATGCTGTGCAGAGGATTTCACTGCGCAGAGGACACTGTCGTGCATAGGATGTTATCGCACATAGGATGTTGTCACGCAGAGGATGTTGTCATGCATAGGATGTTGTCATGAATAGGATTTTTTTGCACAGAGGATGCTGTCTCATAGAGGATGTTGTCGTGCAGAGGATGTTTTCACATAGAGGATGTTGTAATGGAGAGGATGTTGTCGCGTAGAGGATGTTGTCGCGCATAGGATTTTTAGAGGATGTTGTCGCATAGAGGATGATCTTGTGTAGAGGATGTTGTCACACAGAGGATGTTGTCGCGCAGAAGATTCTGTCACATAGAGGATGCTGTCGCGCAGAGGATGTTGAGATGCATAAGATTTTCATGTGGACAGGCTACAAGGTGCGCTACATAAATGACTGGTTTAGTTCTCAACTTCAAGATCACTTTATGACCGAATGGAGAGGAATTTTGAAAATTCATGGGAGGGTTTTGTTGAGGAAAAACTAAATAATAAAAATGTCTCTCATATTTGAAAAAGGTGTTACGAATTGGGATATTCAAAGGACTATTGGAGCCCTATTTTTCAGTTTTTATGATTTCCTGTTCAGACATGTTTTTGTGACACATATTTCGGCCAGCTGAAGGTGAATTTCAATAAACTTAGAGAGGTTTTTATCTAAAACGAGCTTACCTACAAAAATTGTTTTCATATTTTACACAACAATTATAGTTTGAGAATTAGATGTGGCATTTTGAAGCCTCTTTTTCATAATTTTGCCTCCTGAAAAGAAGGAAATCAGTGAAATGTGTCATTTTCTATTTGCAACTATTTCTATTTTGGGAAAGGGGTTGTGATTCGAAATGGTGAGTTGGAAAGGACCTATGGTGCTATATGTTTCATGGCACAAGAGTAAGGTTGTTTGGAAAAACAATGTAGACAATGATTATTGAATGTAGTTTTCGAATTCGATTGAAACTTAATGCAAAGGTCTTGAAACTTTGACGAAATGATTCTAACAGTGGAAGTTTGATGTATTGTACTCTCTCTTTGCGTAAGTGATTTCCTGTGTTATTTATATTCATATATTTATTTTTGTCTAAATAGGAGCATGATTTGAATCTAAAATTCATCGTGTGGTGCTCTAGATTTGCGCCATTTAGACGACTGTGTTTCTTCTAAGTGAACTCTAAATTCATCCCCATCAGTGCTCCAAGTTTCCTCATGTGTTTTTCTCCTGCCACACACAATGATTTTTAACTAAAAGATTGTTTCTTATTTAGCCTTTATCTTCTCAACTTCAGTCACTAAGTCATTTGTTTCTATCATTTTCTCAAACTGACTCCATAGCCCAAGGTCTTGCTTTTATTTCACCAATATAACCATAAAATATTGTTGAAAGTGTGAAATATAGCTAGTTTAAATCCATAACCTGTACAGAGACAGAGTCTCAGAGAGAGCCCTCTCCAGGTCGAAAAGGCTAGTTTCTGGCCTCAAAGTTGGTTTGTAGGTTGCCTCTTTCATTCATTTTTTCAGCCGAACAAAGTTTATAGAGAGCTAACAAAGCATAGATATGAAGTAGAGATCGTTTTGGAGCTCATAAGATGATCATACCTTAACTGAAAATGTTGAAACCTAAACAAATTGATGAAAAAGAGTAAAGGGACTATGTTTCAATTTTGACAGCAAGTACAGTAAGGGGCATAAATTTTGTGAGAAGAAAGTATTCTACATATACTATGAAGAAGAAGAAAATAAAGAATTGGAACCATCATAAGATATAGAACTAGAAGAGACTACTCCAATGATATATTGTCATGCATTGACCAACATCAATACTCCACAAACCCTCAATATAGAAGGATATATAAAAAATAAAAAGGCAATAGTGTTGATTGATTCTGGTAGTACCCATAACTTCATCAATTGAAAGCTAGAAAAAGATCTCAATTACTTTGTATATCTAGCAAAAGAGTTCCAAGTAATGATTGCAAATGGGTGTACGATAAATTGTTCTGGGAATTTCCATAGTATTGAGCTCAATATGGGGGAGTATTTATTGGATATTCCCATGATTGAAATCCAAATGGGTGGTGTTGATGTTGAATTAGGGTTCCAATGGTTACACTCATTCAGAACAATGACCTTTAATTTTAAAGATCTTTTCATGAGATTTTCCTCAGGAGGCAAGGAAATTGAGCTTAGAGGCATCTATGTGATAGAGAAATATTTTCCCCACCTTATGCAATATTCCAGAGAGGACCTTATTCCATTTCCATATGAAGACTTATCTTCCCTATTGATAAAATCCAAATACAAAAATACAAAATTTTCCACTTGTACGCATCTTGCACACTACACAACAAGCATATATGCAGGCTACTCCACTACAACCCACGTACATCAGGATTTGTGCCAGAAAATCAAAATTAAATGTTGGGTTTCCATGTCACGACAATAGATCTCTGATCCTTGGCCTTCCATATATTGGAAATGTTCTGACTCAGCCCTTCAGTTCCATTTTGAGTGATATAAGTGGGCCAATTCTAAGCTATGGAAAAGGAGAAAGAATTCAACTTTGAGAGAAAAGTTACTATGGAGAAATTATTACTTCATATTGAGTCTACATCCCTTTGTCCTTTAATTCTAAACACAATATTCATCCCCCAAGATCTTCTCTTAGTGATGGAGAACCTCATTGTCTCCCTTCTATGAGATTTCCTTTGGTGGAGGATTGAAGTGGTGGAGGCCTAGCTAGAAGGAACTTGGTTTCTCGGTTCTGAACCATGTCGACACAAAAGTCTGTAACATTTTCACTTATGCTGATCATTTATTAATAGAAATACTATCTTCCCGTCCAATTGATATCTTGCAAATATATGATTTATTATCCATGGGCAGGTTTGTTTTGTATATTGATGAATTATGCTATCTAATGTGATAACCTTTTATATTATCACTATATTCTTTCTCTGCTTGTTTGTTGAGAACTTGTTGTTGGTATAAATCTTTGGGTCAAAGTTCTCAATGGTGGACATAATCAAACATCTTAAGGAGATAGGTGCCTTTCTTATATCGCTTGCACATTGGTTTATATAGCCTGTTTTTCGGATAGAGTTGATTTCTGCAGTCATATATGTCTATTGTGGTTTACCCTAGCCATAGAGAGATTTTCCTCGTAACAGAATTGGCGACCATACTGGGGATGAATCTTTTTTCTTAGGTTTTGAAGTAATTTTCTCCTTAGATTGCTCTCATTTCTATTGTGGTTCTTGTCATATCATTGCTTGCCAACTCTTGTTCACTCTTGGTCTAAGTTTTCAACCTTTCTCCCTTGCCTGGCCTTGTTTTAAATCATATACACACCTTTTTCCTTGACAGTTGTATATACACGCGGGCTGTCTCACTCCAAGATGCGTATATACGCTCTGTTTTCCTAAACAATCATGTATATCAGTTTGCCTTGCCTTTTTTCCTAGTCTGGTGTTTGTTGGGTGCGATTTGATGCTTGCTGAGCCTTCTTGGTCTCTGTAGTGTCTGTTGAGTGCTTGTGGGATGACATGAAACCCTCTTTTGGTTGAATTTCTAGGTGAAGTCTTTCTCTTCATCTTTTCATTTTTTATTGTCCTTGCACATTGGGATAGGTGTTTTGTTGCTTGGTATCCTACTTGAGTTATCTCTTTTATACACAGTAGGGTTATATATCAAGTTACTTTTCATTCCATGCATTTTCAGTTTTGATATATTGGAAATACAAAAAAATAGGCATTTTGCATTGCTTGGAATTTTTGTCTTTTGAATCTTTACCATTAGCTTAGTGCATATAGTGAAAGATTGCATTTTTACTTCTGAATTGTAGAGTTGAATTTGAAAATTGCATTGGTTTTTAGAAGCATATCATTCATCGAAAGTTAAAGTTAGGACTTTGCATTATTTTTATATTTACTTTTCTTGCAAACTCATAACACCATGATTTTCACTACCATACCTTTTTTGAGAAATCACGGCCCTAAAATCAACGCTATAATTTAAAATTTATTAGTAAATATTTTATTTTCTAGGGTGCACAAACTAGCCTAGGATTCAATGCCTTGGAATAGGATTTTGTGAGTAAAATTCTCCAAGGCAATTAAATCAACATCTATGTCTGAGTCAGGGAGTGGAGAAATCCATTGTATAATTGGCAAGATCAGGAGGCTTCACTAACACTAGAGTTAATTGCGAGGTCGCACAAAGTTAGTTGAAGGTATATCCCCCTGATACCTTCCTAGCATCAGAGATATTTCTAGGGATCTATTCATATATGAGGATCTTGTTAGTTCCCTTACCTCTGTGAGAGGCAGTGCTTTCAAGGTTTCAGGCTTTGTTACCTTGCCCATATGGTGGACCTGACTTATGACTGCTCGCCTTTGCATTGATTATATAGTGGTTTATTAATTGCTTGACTTAAGTTTCTCATAGGTTACTTGCAGGGGTTATTCTACAGGTAACCTAGGTCAGATAAGGGTAAGACAACACACAACCTTTATGGAGGATTACCTCTCCAGGGGGATCTAACCAACTAGTTGTTAAGCCCATGAGGGCCCTTATAATTGATTATGTTACCTATGATCTTTACCAGAGAGTCTCAGGCTCCTCTTGGGTGAGACATACCTTATTTAGAGAGGGAGGCCACTCAACCACTTTATCCCGTTTGCATGCATATTGGCCATTTGACTTTTGGTATGCTCTTTGACTAGTAGTTGGCCTTAGGATATATTTTTTTATCTTTAGAGTCTTAAGTCATCGTGGAGTTGGACCAGCCTCCCTGTCAGTCCCGTCACTTGTTACAATTACCACCGTATTTAGAGTCTTTGCCTTGTAAAAGGCATAGAGTTATTAGGAGTGGTACACACACATCCACTGTTCAGACTTGTGATTCCACAAGGATGAGTACTGAACCTAGTCTTCAGAACATTGCGAGCCCTTCAACTCCCATACCCACTATAGTTAATGGCACCCCTTCGACTCCTGCAACCTCCATGGTTGTAGTGTTGGAGGTACCTATCATTACTATGGCACAACCTATAGTAAATTCTCAATCTCTTGCTTCAAACCCTTTTGGGTCTCTTGGTCACTCACCGTGCTACAATGTTCAGTCCATCCCTATGGCCTCTAGTCCCTTTTATTATGGTATGCCCAACTTCAATTCACAATTTTTGAACTCCATCCCAGATGATGTCCCTAATTATAGCATTGGGATTGGGGGAAGTACACCTCCCTACACTCCTTTTTCATTTGGTGGATCTCAAATCCCTCAAATGAATCCTAATATGGGAGGCATTCCTACTTTTAACCCTGGGTCCAATCCTCGTACTTCTGGGTGGAATAGCCAACCTGGTGGACAAGCTTTGGCTCAATTTACATCCTACAAACCTACGTCATCGAAGCATATTCCGACCAATACTTTTGGCATGACAAATCCACCTCTATCCTCTAGATTCCAACTAGGAGGAGGTCAGTTTCACACTTTGGGCAACCTCCAACCCGGATCCAATCTAGTTGGGGGAATTTTCTATAACCCTCAATAGAACATTCCTACTGAAATGATGCCCAACCAAACTTATATGAATTAGCTCAGAGGAGGGCCTTATAATTCCATACAGGGCCATGGTGGTTACCAAAACCCTGGATGGCCTGCAAATACGCAAGCACAATCTTTCCTGGGAGGTTGGGGCCAGATTCCACAACCCTGTCTCCCTTTTCTGGCCACACTTAATCTGCCAGATTTGTCTAAGTTAATGAGTGAACCCATGAGTCACGATCCTACGTGGCCTCCCGTCCCCACCAAACTTCCTTCAGACATCCCAAAGTTCGAGGGTAAGAATGGAGAGGATCCTGGTGATCACATCACTACCTTTAACCTTTGGTGCTCATCAAACTCCCTTAATGACAATTCTATTCATTTGAGATTATTTCAATGCACCCTCAATGAAGTTGCTGCAAAATGGTATATTAAGCTACCTAGGGGGACATATGGGACTTTTAGTCAGTTGGTGATGGTATTTCTTAACCACTTCTAGTTTCCCATTTGTTATGATGTTGGCCTAGAATTGTTGTCAACTTTATGCCAGGACACCGCCACTCATATCTCAGACCATATCCAGGATTGGTGTAGACAAAAGAGGTTGATTAAGACCCTTATATCCCTGACTGTTCTTTTATAATGGTTTCTTAAGTCTTTGCACGCTCCTACCTCGAATTATGATGCTACTTCCGGGGTTACCACTGAGGAAGAGGCGATCTTTAGGGCCCAACAGTTAGACTTGATATATGCTCAGTCTGGGATGTTATAGAACCCAGTGGCTCAAAAGTTATCAAGTTTGATGTCACATATGTTAAGCCTTGCTTTCCTTACCACGTGGCTTTCCAAATCCACATGGATTACTCAAAGTATACCATCAAATGTGCGGTTGTTGATGAAGGAGTTGCTACGTGTGTGATGTCCCTGGTCTGTTGGAAATCTCTTGATTCTCTGACTCTTTCTAAGTCATCGAACATGTTGACTTCTTTTGACGGTCATTCATTTTTCCCTCACGATATTCTCCCTACCTTTCTGGTCTAGTTAGGTGGGAATAAGGTAGAGGTGGAGGTAGAGGTAGTTGATGCACCTCTTGATTATAACTTGTTACTACTTTGCAATTGGAAATATGTTATGATCGTCATCATGTCATATGTCTTCCATACTCTTTTTTTCCTCATGAATGGAATATCGTGACGATCGGTCAGTTATCTTTTGTGTTCTCTATTCCTAATGCATCTCTTGGACCATCGATCCATGTGATCGACAATTCTTAGCCAGAAACTGTGAATACAGGTGTCAGAATGCATTCTTCCCTTGTGGGTACTTTCAACTTCTCGACACCAAGCTATCATGTTTATGCCATGTCCAGTAGGCCTGTCTCGATAGGCAGGTCCATTCCTTTCCGCACTTATTATTTTAGTGATCCATGGACCCTACCTTCCCTGACTTCATCTTGTGAAGGTTAGTTGCATGTTGGAATGGCCATGCCACCATCGACAACATAGATTGTGTATCAATACACTCTCGACTCTTTCATAGATCCTGATCATGTTCCCTTGCCGACGAATGTTATAACCCTAATTTCCACCAGACATGCTTACTTGGCATCAGGCCATCTCAGATTCCTTCTTTTCCAAAACACTGTTGAACAACTCTTCTTAAAAAACTCTTTTATAAAGGCCCACGTGCCCTACTCCATTATTGCACGCATGTACACGCTAGCTGACCCAAAACAACCCGCGTGTACCTAAAAAAGGCATGAAAAAAGGAAAGTTATCGGCGGAACACACAACTTTGGGTAAGTTAACTAAACCTTCCAGCCATGCACAATTGAGGGTTTGTCCAAATACCTAGCTTCTTCTAGACTATAAAAGAAGGGTTATGGGTTCCAATTGGAGGAGGAGAATCATAGTAAAGAAACTATACCCATTTACACATTCCCTTTGTCCCAGCCCTTTAGCCATCCTTGTGCAAGAAGAGATACGAAGCAAATAAGTTGGAGGATAGTTGAAGAGGAGCCCAGGACCAAGTTTGCAGAGCAGTAGCTAGTGTCAACATTATAAGTTGATTTATTAAAGTTGGTAATAAATAAGTATTTTTCCCATCCCGCCATATGAGGTGTTCATAGTTTATTGCATACATGTTTGAATCTCTAACCCATTAATACTTAGATCAAATGCATGTAGATTTTGTTGTGTATCTTGTGTGAATGCAGGTCATCCATATAGGAGATATTCAATTAAGGAGAAATCAAGTGTGAAGAAGGATTGATATCAAATGTCTGGAATAAGGTACGCTAACTTAACTATGTATTTGCTTAATAATAATGGGGATTAGGTCTGGGATGATGGTAGAAAATAGGATTCTTTAGGTCTTTTTTGCATGCATAATTTAACCCTAGATGCTAGTTTGTAGAGGGATTTCCCACTCACAACAGAATTGGTGACCATACTGGGGAGATCTCTAGGGTTCCTGGGGATTTTTTGGGTATTTTTAAGAACTGGTTTCATTTTCCTGTTTTTAAAGTTTCTGCAAAAGTCTGAGCTAAAAAAGATTCTGGTCTTCCATACTAGTTATATTTGTTTCTTTGCTTGACTGCAAATTTTTTCTTTTTCAAGACCCACAAAGGTACACGTGGCCTGTATAAGGTATGAATGCATGTACCCATGCCCTGTATTGATCCCACAACCCACGTGTATATGCTAGCTGATGAAGTGACAGTCACGTGTAATATTCCAGAAAATTTCTTTTAAAGAGGCAATCATCCTCTCCCCTGTCAAAATTTTTCCTTCTCAGGGGTTTTCTGGAACTCTTTCTAGTCTTTGTTGTTTGCAGTCGATAGCTTAGGTTTCACCTCGGATTGGTTTGTTCTATGAAGTTTTCCTTGAGTTGGTTTCTTTTTTCTGTTAAATTAGGTGTCTGAGTCTTCAAGAGATCCTAGTTCTCAGTATCAGTGGTCTCTACCCGGGCTAGATTGTTTGTATTTTTACCTAAGAGTTTCAAAGATACACGTAGCCTATATAAGGTCATCACGCATGTACACGCTTTTTGACGTTACACAGCTCGTGTGCACACGCTTTCTATTGAACTGTCAGCGGTGTGCTGGTGGAGGAAATTTTTGTTGAAGATAGGGTAGTCATCGTTTATTTTGATAAGAGTTATACCTCTCAGGTTTTTGGATCTCTTTCATAGCAGTCAGTGACTTAGGTTTGTTCACATCAATAGCTTTCTTTTTTAGTAAGAAGTTTTCCTCAAAATTTTCTTTTATAGGGTTTTTAGACAAGTGTGAGAGTCTGATTTTAAGTTGTTTGTGTGTGATTTTTAAAGTGACTCTTTGTGATCTGTGCTTAGGCCAGAAGTTTTTCTTGGTTTTGACTTGTTGATATTTTTCCTTTTTTCTTTGTCAGCATTCAAATAAAAATAAATGAAATTATTTCTTTGATTGATTGAAAAGTGTTGTTTTGCATTAGTAACCAGGGAAAAGTCTTTTCTTTCATAAGTTCTTGATAGTTTACCTAGATCATAAGCAACTCGTAGTCAAGTGAAATCCTACTTTGAGTGTGCTATTCAAAGATCTTAGAAAAAAATTTAAGTTTGAAAAGTTGTTTAAGAGTGAAGTAAGGTAAAGGTTTTTGTTTCCATCTTTCTGTTTATTTTACTTTCATCTTTCAAACATCACTAGTTTCACTTTCATAACCTTTGACTTAATTCAATCCATAAAAATGAACGCTAAATATAAAATTCATTAGACGTTTATGTTTGTAGGGTCAACCAACTAGTTTAGGGTTAGGGCCATGAATTAGGTTGGAGAGGAAACTCTTCAAGGCCATTAAAATCAAACATTGGAGTCTGAGTTAAGGAGTGTCAAAGTCCAATATCATGAAATTTATCTGAGACCCCCCTCTAACACAGGGGATAAACACGAGGTCACGTGCGAGAAGGTAGCGGAGATAACCCCTCCAAAGCTGGACCAATCGTAGTGGAGAACACATATAGAGGGCTTGTCTTGGGATTCCGTCGATTGGATTTTCCATGGAGCTTCGTGGGTATCAAATCTGTTCGAGGTCAATAGTTGTCTTTCAAACCACTTTCTTTTGATACCCTTGACAGGTTTTGGGCTCGATACCCTATTCATTGTGTTCTACCCGACTTTTGACTGTACCCGCCTGGTGACTGTTCACGTGTTGGCAACCTAGTTGCCTATCTTTTTAGGGACATACACAGGTGACTATGGGGGTATACCATGGTACCTAGGACAGACATCAGGCCACACTTTTCATAGTATACCTAGAGGGTGCTTCCATGTTCGAGTTGCACTTGCACCAGTAAGTTTCTCTAGTGTTGGTAGTTGTAACAATTCTTCCAATTAGTTGATTGTTTGCTTGTTTTATCTTGTAGGGAATTTTTAGTGTGTGTTGCTTTTTGAATGAGTAGACAACCCTAGATTGTCTTTGATCTTCTCACACAGTGGAGGATCATGAGATCCACTGGTCATGAATGATTCTTGGCCTATCACCGGTTACACTGGATCCACCCCCGCCACCACTAAGGTGAAAGCTAGACCAACAGGAGTCTTTTGAGGCGATCGGGTCACAAGAAATTGTGCTCGACCAACATCCGGAGGAATCGACCATTTTAGACCTTGGAGTGAAATATTTTGGTCTAGTTGAAACCTCAACCAATGATCTTTCGACACCCATCATCATACTGATTCATCCTTACGAGTGCCAGACAGTGTTGCACGCAACAATGGAAATAAATGTTGTTACTCCTTCTGGTAATTCTTCAACTCCCACTACGGTTGTCACCATAGGAGATTTTCCACCTCCTAACCCACAGTCACCAGTCCGATCCACCATGGTCTCGACCACCTCTACCTTGCATAGTGGTCTGATCCCGTCTATGGAAGAAACCACAATCCCTGTCCCACCAAGTGCGACAGGCCCTCCATTCTCATACGGGATGCCTAGCTCAGGTACAAGTCTTGTACTTTCCTACTCCACTTGACAGACTTTAGGTCTGGGGGAAGGGAGCTCTAACACTCCTCTACAAGGCCACATGGGGGGAACTTCTACTCCTTTTAACGCTTTCACTTACGGGGGGGTCATATACCTCCTTCGTCCCCTTCGCTCGGTGGCACGCACCAACCATCCGCTGGGCCACCTACACACCATAGTTTATTTGGAGCAGGGAGTCAAGGACCACCTTCACATAATATGTTGATAGGTTTGACACTGTTTTCTTTGTTCTCTGCATTTGGTAACAATGACTTCTCATCAGCTGCTTTCCTGACTGGGGGAAACCCCGGTTCGGACAACCTTTTCCTATGTAGGGTACTATTCCTACACAGGGGGAAAACCCATGAATTTCTTCTACATCAAGGCCTTGGAATTCTTGGCAGGGATCCGTTCCTTCACCAGGAATGCTGATCTGGGGCAATTCTTTCCACAGTCAATGGAACCCCGGACAAGGTACTATTCCTATCCCCATGGGATTGGCATGGGGCAACCCTTCCCAAAGTCCTCCGAATGTAATGCACGCCCATCCATCTATGTCCTATTTTTGGAATCAGTCGATGATGTCTCCCCACATGGATAATCCATACACTAGCCATGGCCATGATTTTTACTAGAATCCAAGCCAGCAACCAAACATTTCTTGGCAACCTGGTGCTAGTCAAACTTCAGGCCCCTTTTTCCTAGGTTATCACCAACAACCTAAAGTACCTTTCCTAGAAACCTTTCATTTTCTAGACTTGACAAGTTTGTTGAATGACCCTATCTATCATGATCCACATTGGCCTCCTATGCTGACGAAGTTTCCTTCGGACATACCAAAGTTCGAATCCAAGCCTAACAAAGATCTAGGGGATCATGTGACTACCTTCCACCTTTGGTGCTCATCTAACTCGTTGAAAGATGATTCCGTACAGTTGTGATTATTTCAACGTACTCTCATTGGGAGTGCCATGAAATGGTACATTGAGCTCGACCACTCAAGATACTCTTCCTTCGGTGAATTGGAAATGGCCTTCCTAAACCATTTCCAATTACCTATGAGATACGATGCTGGCACAAAATTACTGGCCAATTTCACACAGACAAAAGTAGACCATATCTCTGATCACATCCAAGAATGGAGACACCAGAAGAGTTTAATTAATGTACCAGTCCCACCAACATTCTTTCTTGAGTGGTTCCTTAAGTCTTTGGTCCCACAATTATCCAAAGACGTTGCGACTTCAGGAGTGTTCTCTGAAGAAGACACCATCATGATATATCAACAACTTGAGCTCATCTATTCTCAATCTGGTTTATTATACGATATCTTTCCAGATGCGCCACACCTAATACTTGATAAAACCAGAGAGAGAGATGGACCACATGCCGATGGTATTGTTGGTTCAGCACAAACAAAGCCCACTAAGCAACTAACGAAGCAGTTGCAACAATTGTATATACAACACACAACGGCCAGCCAAACTACTGTTTTGGCTAAATGTTGAATGTACACACAATGTAATCAACAAATCCAAAGGCCACCCAACATCCTGAAGGAAAGAAAAAACGATGAAAGAAGGGTAAGGGGGATAAGAAACCTACTGATAATGTTGGTGGGGGCAACACTGAGAAATGGAAGGCGAGGTATCCATGCAACCTGTGTGCGTAAAACCACCCAACCCACCTATGTCCCCAACTTACAGAGGCCCAACAGTTTGTGAAACAACAATAGCCTGCTGTGTTAACAAATCCATTTCAACCTGGATAAAACCTAACCCAAGCCTCTATAAGTGCAGAAGGGGGCAATCAAGGACCCTCTCTGTGTTCGAACAATCCTGCATCCGTGAATGTATATATGATGAAGGGTGATGCTTTCATATCCACTAGAGCGCATGACTACAATAAACCAAGCACTTCTGAGAAGGGAAAATAAGCCAAACTCCCATCTCTTCCTCTACAGATTGATAAGAACTTGGGAGAAACAATGACACGCATCCCAAAAGGCACATTCATAAAATATTCTCACAACCCAAACGCAAGGGCCTCCTAGAACTATTATGTGGTGGAAGATTTGTCTCAAACCCCTTGTGCGATGTCTGCTTTGGAGGTCCTCGAAAGCTTCCCTTCCTAGATGAAAGCTTTGTTAACCACTCTAGGATGTGATAAGACTTGTAATTCCAGTACCATCATGCTAGATACAACCGACTTAAAACCTCGTTTGTGTTACCACATAGCGTTTCAGATAGTAGTGGCTCACCCCATGAAAACTTTTACTCGAAATATTTTCTACACAGTGGTTGATGAGGGTGCCTTGGCATGCATTATGTCGTTGGCATGTTGGAAGGCCATTGGCCAGCCCATTTTGTGTCCATCGCCTACTCTTCTCACTGCTTTCGATGATCGTTCATTCCAACCACATGGTATCATTCCCTCTTTTCCCATGAAATTGGGAGGGAAGACTGTGTGCGTTGAGGTAGAGGTAGTCGACGCATCCCTCGACTACAATATTTTGTTAGGAAGGAGTTGGACTTATGCCATGCAATAAGTGGTTGCTATAGTTTTCCGGGTCTTGTCGTTTCCACATGAGGAATTGATTGTGACCATTGATCAATTGTCTTTCTCCAGATCTAACCCTTCATTCGGGGTTTCCGTGGTCCCAATGATTGATAATCCTCAACCAAGCATTGTCAACGTAGGGGTTGGTTTGTGCCCATATTTGATGGGTACCTTCGATTACCTGCCCCCTCAAGGCGATGTCAAGTTCATATCTGACCAACATAAGGTTGCGATTTTCCAGGTTTCGTTGTTTTGCATGAATTACTTCACCGATCCATGGATAATTCCTTCCCTATCGGCCATCATGGAGGGGACAGGGCATCCGGGCATGTCCATGCTCTTGTCTGTAGCTGAAGTAGCATACTCTTTAGTCCAACAAGCTTCAGCCAACCCAGATCCAACTCCTGCACAAGAGTTCGATCCGCTTATAGAGTCTATTTGGGATTAAGGTTCTCTCGCTAACACCGATTCGTTAGACTTAGTATTTCCCTTTGACGAAGCAGTAATTGAAGCAATGACTAGTCTAGACAAACCCTGGGATGATCTTCATCACATATCTTTCTTTCTCCTAGAGTTAAGCAGAATTGAGGCCGGAGAATTCACCTTGACTATGACTGGAGATAGGTTTTGTCCTATTAATCCCTTAGCTACGCACAAGGTCTATGCTGATATTAATATGGGAACCATCGCTGAAATCATACCGATCAATATCTCCAGAACCCCTGGCATCATGGAGAATGTTTTCGTTGGAGCCAAATTCTCCCCCGGAGAGATTCAAACCTACACAGATCTATTTTTGTGGTCTTATGAGGAGATGCCAGATATCAATCCAAAAATAGCCAAACATGAAATCACAACTTATCCAGATGCCAAGCCTGTCCAACAGAAGCTTCGTCTAGTTAACCCTAGGAAAGTAGCAACCATTAAGGTTGAGGTTGAGAAAATGCTAAAATCTAGTTTTATCTATTCTATCCATTTGACCCAATGGGTGTCAAACCCTGTGCGAGTCAATAAAAAATAAGGCACGATTCGTGTATGTACAGACTTCATGATTTGAACAAGGCCTGTCCCGAAGATAATTTTCCCACGCCATTCATCGACTAGATAATTGATGAATGTGCGGGTTGTAAGGGCTTCTCTTTCATGGATGATTTTTTGGGATATAACCAAATACAAATCAAACCCGAAGACTAGCACAAAATGGCATTCATATGTCCCTGGGGTACATTCGTGTATCGTAAGATGCCTTTTGGTCTGAAAAATGATGGAACGACCTTTCAATGGGCCATGTCTTTTACTTTACATGACCTCAAGCACATATTCAAGGCCTATTTAGATGATTTAACATCTCTATCTTGCAAGAGAACGGATCATCCCACACACCTCTGACTTATCTTTGAGCGTTGTCACTACTTTTAGATTAGCTTGAATCCAAACAAGTGCAGCTTTTACGTAACATCAGGACGTTTGTTAGGTTTCATAGTGTCGACAACAGGGATCATGGTCGATCCTCTCAAGGTTGAGGCAATAATTCAGTTTCTCCCTCATGCACAATCCTTCAACTTCAGATTCTACAGGGCATGGAAATTTTTTTAAGACGCTTCATCGCCAACTATGGTGAGATCACCAAGGGATTTATGCACTTACTGAAGAAAGACATTCCTTTTTATTGGGATGATGCCACTCAATGATCTTTTGTGGCATTGAAACATGCCCTCACAACTGCCCCTCTGCTCCGGCCACCTAACTACAACAAGGATTTCTTATTATATTTGGCTACAACAGAGTCAACCATTGGCATGGTCTTAGTTCATGAAGATGACTTGTTCTCAGAATATGTGATCTATTACCTGATTCGAGGTCTTGTAGGACTAGAACTCAATTATTTTCATATCGAAAAACTTGTGTTGGCGACAGTCCATGTTGTTCA
Organism: Picea engelmannii; assembly: GCA_009831015.1. Lineage (NCBI taxonomy): Eukaryota > Viridiplantae > Streptophyta > Pinopsida > Pinales > Pinaceae > Picea > Picea engelmannii. The sequence continues at coordinate 30,257 of ML792326.1, read as the reverse complement.
ATGGTTCCGTCATTATGTTATGTTTCACAAGACCACCATCATTGCTGTCGTGAATCAATTTTGGTATATGTTGACATGACGGGTAATAGGTGAAAATATCAGTAGATGGATAGTCATCCTCCAGGAGTTTGACATAGATTTCGTTTCAGCAAAATCCAAAAAGTCATTGGTCTTCGCAGAACTTATTTCAAAACTTTCGGTTGAGTCAGGTGATGTTGTGCTCGAAGAATCGCCTATCAGAGGAGATATGTTTTTTGATCACATCTTCGGATCCCTAGTATAGAGATATACTTATCTATCTGCAGACTTTGAAGTGCCCTGCCTCTGCTTCTTGTGATGAGCATCGTCGTATATGCCATCAGGATAATAATTATCTCATACTCAATGATACATTGTATTGGAGAGGTGTAGGTTGCATCCTACGCAAATATCTCACTCACCAAGAAGCAGTTATCATGCTTAATGATTTCCATACCAGATCTTGTGGTGGTCATTTGTCTGGGTTGGCAACAACCCAAAATATTCTACGAGCATGTTACTTCTGGATGAAACTAATCAAAGATTCTATCGAATCGATCAAGAAGTGATACCCATGCCATATCTTCTCTCGGAAGATGAGGGCACATCCCGCTCCTATGTTTCATGTCATCACAGTTGGTCCCTTCACCAAGTGGGGAATTGATTACACTACCTGCAACCCCCCTTCAACAAGGGGGAACCATTACATCATCATAGCCATAGACTACTTCACGAAGTGGGTTGAAGCTATGCTAATGTTTAAATATGATGGGGAGACTACATCTTTTTTTTTATTCAATCAGATAATAGCAAGGTTCAATGTCCCAAAGGAGATTGTCACTGACCATGGTAGTCACTTTCAGAACCAGATGATGACTGAGTTAAAATCAAAGCTTGGGTTACGGCAATAAAATTCATCACCCTACTACCCCCAAGAAAATGGTCAGGTGGAAGCTATAAAAAAATCTCTCAATACCATCCTACAACTAACAATCAACTCAGCCATGTCAAATTGGCATTTGATATTATACTCGACGTTATGGGCTTACCGAACATCTGTTAAGACTTCAACCAATTTCTCACATTTTCAACTCATTTACAGGATGGAAGCAGTCTTTCCTATCGAATGTCAGATCCCGTCCCTAAAGTTGGCAGTACAATTATTGCCAGACACTTCTCCACTTGAAGAGCGGTTATTATACCTGGAGCAGCTCAATGAGCAGTGTCGTGATGCGCCCCTGGACAACGAGGATCACAAGCATAAAGTCAAGTGTTAGTATGATAGGTCTGTTCGTCCTCGTATTTTCACTGTAGGTGACCTTGTCCTGGTCTACGACCAAGATAAGGACCCCCTGGGGGCAGGAAAATTCAAACCCATGTGGTTTGGACCTTTCATCATAAAGGAGGTTCTAAAAAAAAGCACTTATCGTCTAGTTGATTTTGAAGGGAATTTTTTGGCAGAGCCTAGAAATAGACTCTGCCTCAAGAAGTATTGCTCATAGGTAGGTCACCATGGGTAACGTTTTGTAACATATGTATAGTCTTTGTACTATTACTTTCTAGTTTTTTTTAGTGTTATGGACATGTCGTTTTGATGTATCTTTCATCACTGTGACAGATGTCAAGTGAACCCGAGGTGTTAATTGGGTATGCAGACGATGCTAGCCGGCACACTTGGACACTTGCCTCTGCAGATTGGGTAATTTTTACACCTCGAGGCCAATTATTATCTTCTGGAGTTATATACTTAGTTGACACCACAAACAATGTCGCCGAGTATAGTGCAGTTATTGAGTTGCTTTGTGACGCTCTGTCATTTGGTATCTCTCATCTCTGGGTATATCTCAATGCTCAATTGGTTGTGTCTCAGTTAAATAGAGTCTACCGTGTTCATGATCTGAATTTACACTGACGATTCCTTAGGGTACGTCTCTTAGAATGAAGATTTGATTATATTACATATTTTCATGTTCCTAGGAGATTAAATCAAATTACAGATACTCTAGCTAATCAAATTTTAGATTGGCATCTTTCACACATATTAAAAGACATACACATAAACATGTAAATACATTTTTTGCAAAAATGATTCATAAGCCACAAAAAGACATAAAAATCCATATATAACATCATAGTCACCAGAGTACATAGATGGACACAAGTGCCTCAAAATATGACCAATAATGAGTCACAAGGCTCATGCCCTCAAAAATTATATACAAGTAGTGCTCTCGGCACATGAAAAGTCTAACTAAGGTCAAGGCATGTGGGCCCTATTGTACTGATCTACAACATTTTCCAAACACTGAAACAATCGGACCCACGTCCGTGGTGCCCCCACTACATGAGGCTGCATAGATGGTGGCAGGTCCTCAATCTCTGCCATAGGGAATGTGCGAGTGAGTGTAGTAAAGTTCTGCTCGACTCGTCTCAGCACCTTCTTAGCCTCCCCGACTGAAAAATCTCCTGCTACTGTTGGTCCCCCTGCGGCGGTAGGTGCGACCCCTAGGCGAGGACGATGCCTATTCCTCGCATAGTCAGCAGGTCGCACTCATCCCACATCTTCACACAACAAACACATATCTGTCAAATACTCTGGTATATAAAAAAAAATGATATATAACAAAAACAACAGAAAAATTACATATGTTTAAGAAAAAAAATGAATGATGGAAACTTACCCATCTCTCCTTTCTCCTCACTAGGAGGTACTAGTATCTAGGGATCCCTCGAAAAATCAATCCCAGGATAAGGATAATCCTCGATGACTGGGATCTGTCGTGACAACCACACGAAGAAATCATCATCAAAGAACTCATTGGTCCTTCCACCACCCTGTCGCGGTAGTAACACTGCCCATCTAGGCATAGCAGGAAGAGAGGCTTGATGGCCTCGTACCACTACTCGAGGACTAAAGCTCATGACTCTCTCAAAGAAGAAAGAGAATAGAACGATCTTGAACCTGAAGTTACTCTTCGTCCGCAATCGACAATCTGTCAACTGCCTCTTCATACACTCTAACAATGTGGTGCTCCAATCAAATATTTGTGCATTTAAGCACTAGACTGCACAGTTCTTTTGTGCACGAGACGCCTGATGTAGAGCCACAAAACCAGTGATTCACGCAATAAGAAACACTATCACTTGTAGTGATAAGTCAATGATATTTCTTATAGGCACCTGTGAGCTCGAGCGGTCTATACCAGCCTCACAGTAAAGACCTATCAATTCCGCTATGTTATGTGACCCCACAGGAAAAGTCTGGAAGTTGACTAGTTCCCCTCTCCTGGAGAGGCCAGTCAAAAAATATATGTCCTTGGTCGTGGGCACCAATGACTTCCCCTCTAACATGAATGCCTCTGCATCCGGATGCCAATAGTCAACCAAGGCATTCAGTAGCCTAGGTTGTGCCCGCGTAAAAGTACATAAGAAGAACTTGAGCAACCCACATTACATCAAGGCAACCACAGCATTAGGGTCTTCCCCGACCAACTCACTTACCTCCTCATGCTCTCTTTCTCTCCAGTGGACATACATCCTATAAAACATCAAGGTTCCGGAGGATTAATCCTTTTTTTTAATATTTTTTCATTCAATAAGGGGGGTCCACACAGGCTGTAATGCTGACAGTCGCGTGTACACGCGACCTGTCCCGAGACAGCCAGTGTGGACCTAAGGCCGACGCCCCCCTAAAAAATGGAACCCAATGAAAAAGTAAAGACTTAAATGAAAGATAAGGGAGTTTCTACTTACTTGTTCTAGACATATGGTCGTTTCGTCCACTGTAGCTCTCAGAATCACCACTTTTATCAAAGGGGGTGTTTTGGCTCCAGAGTCAATTTCCAAATCAACATTGGTGACAATGAGCTATCATCTTCTATTAATAGACTTTTTGGCCTCTTTTTGTCACTTTTTTGGCCCCCCTTATCATTTTCTTTAAAACAAAAACCATTTAGAGTGATTCAGGAGTTGCATTGGAGGGGTATGGTTGGGTATCGGGACATTTTTTGGATTTTTGGGTAACTTTTGATGATCCGTGGAAAACTCTCAGATGATCAACTTGAGCATATAGGTTAGGTTTATACCCTAATTTTTGTATCTCATTGTCTTTATCCATTTTCCATAGGATCAATCCCATAAGGTTGCGACACAGAACCATCATTGTTGCTTTAGAAGTGTCACAAGTTGGTGGTAGATCTTACTGGAACATGGATGCCCTAGGTTGATCCTGGTTGCATTATGGTGTCCATGCTGTCTCTAATAACTGTAGGCTCGGGAGTCCTTGTTTTTTTTCCTAATTACGAGTTTGAGCCTCATTTGCATGATTCCTTTTCACTCTTGACCTCACCCTCAGGACTCCCAAAAGATATAATGAGTCTTCTTTTAAGCCTTTTTCAGACCCTCTAAACATGAAAAGATTGTTGAGAGATCTTGTGGCCTTTCACGCTCGTTAAACTGAAATTTGAAGTCACATCTGTCCGGTGGTAGTTTATCCCTTTTTTGATTTGGACGGTCAATTGTACGAACAAAGGTATACTCTATGGACCTTCATTTCTCTAGAAGAGTACTCTCAGGTATCATTTTAACCTTTTTTTTAGGCCCGGGGGACTAAATTTACGAAAAAGGAACCCCCACGGAGTCCATAGTTAATCTCTTTTTAGACTCCCTAAAATTAAAAAGATCACTGAGTGACCTTATTCTCTCACACTCATTAAACTGATCCAGAAGAACATTCCCGACGGAGTCCATAGTTAAGCTTTTTTCAGACTCCTTAAAAATAAAAAAATGGTCGAGTGATCTTGTCTTTATCACACTCGTTAAAATGGTTTTGAATAGACATCTTGTCGGTGCTAGTTTACCCCTTTTTCGAACCGAATAGAATACCTTCGAAAAAGGTACCCCAATGGAGTCTCCTTTTACATTTTTGCAGACTCTCTAAATATGAAAAACCATCAAGCTTACCTTCTCTAGGCTTGTTAAACTTACATTGAAGGACGTTACCATTTTGTGTTTTATTAATGACATTTGCATACTTGCGTCTTTGGCCTAATGTCGGCTCCATGTTGCTCTCAACTGAACCATCTGAAGCATGCCTCATATGCAAGCCCTATAGCACTTTGCCTCTGCGTCTTGACACCTTTGGCCCTTAGAGGATTTTTCCCGAGTGTCTGTTTCTTGCATATGTCCCTTTGCTCTGAGCATCCCTGTGTTCTGTGTGCTTGGAACTAGTATGTTTGTGACACTCGATCCTCCTTTGTAACGTAACATTATTTTATTTTTTTTTCCAAAATCATTGAAAAAGACAAAAAAAAAATCAAATATACCCCAAAAAGAGGAAGGGAAAAGTATTTTCTTTATTGGAAGCACAATAAGTCGCCATTGGATAAAGCACTTCTGTCTGTTTGTTTGTCAAACTATGGGATTTAATACAAACTTAGGAATTTGTTCTCATTACATAGAGTTGTGTCCTCCTCCATTGGTTATTCTTCCAAACATATAGAGATTTTGAATTGCCTCCTGCCTCATAAACTTATGATTAATTCCATGTTGCCTGTGTCTCATCATTTGTCGTGCTATTGTCCAAGGCAAGTTTTTACCAAGCCTGAGTCGGCCCCTCTACAGTTTGTCTTTTTCCCTCATACCCGACCATCCTGAACGTCCAATCAAGTATTTGTTCTAAATTAATGAAGCCTTCAGTCGGATCACCAAGATTCTCTAGTCCATGACCGACGAGCCATCGAAGACCTCTAGGTAGTGAAGTTGTACACTCATATTACACTCCTACCTAAGTTTTGAAGATTTTGAAGTTGTTGCTCAAGCTCTGAAGACCTCATCTCCAGCCATCAGGCCTTATCAGCTTCTAAGAAGATGGATACTCTACATGTATATCTTTTTGATTTCGAGATGTAGCTCCATTGTGTATTGTTCGTGGCTACACTTTATATAAGTTATAAGACATGGATCTATAGTGTATTTGATTGGTAGACATGATTCTATTTTATCTCGAGAATGGGTATGCCTGCCTTGGTGAGACAATATTTATTTTGCAGATGACACCTCCTGATTCCTGGTCCCTGGGCTCACTTGGTCGGCACATCAATGAAGATTGTTAATGTATTTCGGCCATCAGATTCTCTTCTGACATCACACATTAGGGGGCATCTCTTATAACCCTAATTTTCACCAGAGATGCTTACTTGGCATCAGGCCATCTCAGATTCCTTATTTTCCAAAACACTGTTGAACAACTCTTCTTAAAAACCTCTTTTATAAAGGACCACATGCCCTACTCCATTATTGCACTCGTGTAGACGCTAGCTAACCCAAAACAACCCACATGTACCTACAAAATCATGAAAAAAGGAAAGTTACCAACGGAACACATAACTTTGGGTAAGTTAACTAAATCTTCCATCCATACATGATTGAGGGTTCGTCCAAATACCTAGCTTCTTCTAGCCTATAAAAGAAGGGTTAGGGGTTCCATTTGGAGGAGGAGAATCATAGTAAAGAAACTATACCCATTTTCACATTCCCTTTGTCCAAAACCTTTATCCATCCTTGTGTAAGAAGAGATACAGAGCGAAGAAGTTGTAGGACAGTTGAAGAGGAGCCTAGGACTAGGTTCATGGAGTAGTAGCCAATGTCGACATTGTAAGTTGATTTATTAAAGTTGTAATAAAGAAGTATTTTTCCTGTCCCACCATATGAGGTGTTCATAGTTTATTTCATACATGTTTGAATCTCTAACCCATTAATAATTAGATCAAATGCATGTAGAGTTTATTGTGTATCTTGTGTGAATGTAGGTAAGCCGTAGAGAAGAGTTGCAGTCAAGGAGCAATCAAGTGTGAAGAAGGATCAATATCAAATGTCTGGAATAAGGTACACTCACTTAACTATGTATTTGCTTAATAATAATGGGGATTAGGTCTGGGACAATGGTAGAAAATATGATTCTTTAGGTATTTTCCGCATGCATAATTTAACCCTAGATGCTAATCCATAGAGGGATTTCCCACTCACAACAACAGATGAGGAGGATCCCGCTCTTAGACTCGTGTGGGAAACTTTGTTGTCTTGTTGACATGATTTTCTCGATGTTACTTTTCCTTCGGACAAAGCCATCATCGAAGCCATGAATGGTTTTGATATAATTTGGGATGATATGCATCATCGATCTTATTTTCTGCCAGAGCTTGAAAGAATCGAATAAGACAACTTTAAATCTACTTTGAGTGAGATAGTCGGTCACACTGTAGTTCCACTTGATACACATGACATTTATGCCGAAGGAAATATGGTGAGTATTTCTCCCACCATCACAATCGACATCTCTCGTACCGCTAGCAAGGTTGGAAACATAAATATCGGTGCATATTGTTCACCAGAAGAAATCCTGATCTACATCGAGCTCTTCAAGGAATTCTGAGACATATTTTCTTAGTCATATGAAGAGATGTCAGGAATCGACCCTCGTACTTTCAAACTTGATATTAAAACTTATCCAGATCCTAAACCTGTTCGATAATGTCTTAGAGATATCAACCCTCAAAAGGCCCCTCCTATTAAGGCAGAGGTGGAGAAGCTACTTAATGTTGGCTTCATATACTTGGTTCCGTTGACTGAATGGGTATCCAACCCCATTCCCGTAGATAAGAACCAAGGAACCATCTGTGTATGTATGGATTTTGTGACCTAAACAAGGATTTTTCTAAAGATAATTTTCCCACACCTTTCATCGATTAGACTCTCGACGAGTGTGTGGGAAGCGAAGTATTTTCTTTTATGGACAGATTTTCAAGGTATAACCAAATTCAAATCAAACACGAGGATCAACACAAGACGACATTTATTTGTCCATGGGGTACTTTTGTATACCGGAAAATTTCTTTTGGCCTTAAAAACGTCAGAGAAACCTTTCAACGTGCCATGAATTTCACTTTTCATGATCTTAAACACATAGTTGAAGCTTACCTTGATGATCTTGCTGCTCACTCTCGCAAGAGAGCAGATCACGTTATACACCTTTGCCTTGTTTTTGAAAGATATTGTTATTATAGAATCTGGTTGAACCCTAACAAGTGCATATTTTGATTTAAGTTTGGTCGTATTTTGGGATTTCTAGTGTCTGGGACTGGGATCATGGTAGATCCATTAAAAGTTGAGGAAATTCTTCGGTTTCCTCCCCCATGCACAATTAGAAAACTTCATGGTTTACAGGGGAAAGCTAACTTTCTTCGTCAGTTTATAGTGAACTATGCCACTATCACTAAAGGTTTCATGCATATTTTGAAGAAGGAAACCCCTTGTATATGGGATGAGCGAGCCTAGGAGTCCTTTGATTCTTTGAAGAAAGATTTAGTGTCAGTGCCTCTGCGGAATCCTTCTGACTATGGTAGAGATTACTTAATTTGTATTTCCATGTCTGAAGATACGATTGGTATGGTTCTAGTTCAAGAGGATGATGAGCTTCGTGAGCATGTCATCTACTATCTTAGTCGAACTTTACTCGGTCCTGAACTTAATTATACTCATGTTGAAAATCTATCTTTGGTTGCCATTCATGTAGTCCAGTGTTTGTGTCATTATATATTACTTTGCAATACTATTGTGGTTGTTGATGTCAATTCATTTTAATGCATCCTTACCTGATGAATCATAGGGGGAAAATATAATAAATGGATTTTCATTTTACCAGAGTTTGATCTCGATTTCGCTTTCGTGAAATCCAAGAAATCCCTAGTCTTTGCGGAGTTAATATATGATTTTCCATGATTAGATGAGGACGTTATTCATGTTGATTTATACACGGATGAACACATTTTTCTTGTCTTGTCGTCTGACCCCTGGTATGGAGACATTGTTCTCTATATTCATACCTTGAAGTTCCCCTATAATCTCTCACGAGATGATCGATGACGTATAAGATACCAAGCTAATAAATATGCTATCGTCAGTGACACTTTGTATCACCAAGGAATAGACAATATCTTGCATCATTGTTTAACTCACAGAGAAGCTGAGTCTATTTTGAATGATTGTCACTTAGGGATTGTGGTGGTCATCTATCCAGGCTTGTGACAGCTCAAACAATTTTGCGAGCCGATTATTTTTGTCCTACTATATTTAAGGATTGTGTTTAAGCAGTTAAGAAGTGTCACCCCTATCAGGTGTTCACTCAGAAAATGTGCTCGCATCCAGCCCCTCTTCACCTAGTCATTACTATTGGTCTCTTCACCAAGTATGGGGTAGACTTCATCAATTGCAATCCAACTTCCACTGGGGGGCATCAACACATTATCATGACCATCAAATACTTTACTAAGTGGGCCGAGGCCATGCCTAGAGTTAAATTCGATGGGAAGACTGCAACCTTTTTTCGTATTCAATCAAATTATCGCTCAGTTTGGTATCCTGAGTGAGATTGTCATTGATCAAGGCAGTCACTTTCATAATGAAATGATGGAAGAACTAGAAGGTAAACTGTTATTTAGACATGGTCATTCTTCTCCTTATTAACCCAAGGAAAATGGACAAGCAGAGGCCATCAACAAGTCTCTCAAGACCATTTTGTAAAAAACGGTCAGTTAGAGTAAGTCCAACTAGCACATCATGTTATATCCATCACTCTGGGCATATCGAACCTCATTCAATACTTCCACCAGATTTTACTCTTTCTAGTTATTACATGGTGTGGAATCAATATTACCTATTGGATGCGATATCCCTCCTCTTAAGTTGGTAGTCGTGCTCCTACCTGACACTTCTGATCTCGAGCGATGTCTTGTACACCTATAGAATCTTGATGAGCAGTGTCAAGATGCCTCTATTGCTATCAAGGAAAACAAAAGATGTGTCAAGGTCCAGTATGATAAGTCTATCTTTCCTTGGTTGTACACTAAGGGTGACTTGGTCCTCTTGTATGATCATGCCAAAGAACCACTAGGGGAAGGAAATTTTAAACCCATGTGGCACAGTCCTTACATTCTGCAATGTGTTTTAGAAAAAGTATCCTATGAGTTATAAGATTATGAAGGGAATAGGTTGGCTGAGCCTAGAAATGGGCTCTACTTATAAATATACTATGCTTGAGCCATAGGCTTGGGAGAAACTCTCTGTATACTAATGTAATTTAGTGTATATATCTTTTTCTTTCGTCTTCAGGTTGATTATCAAGTTTTCACTTGGTTAATAGATGTCAACGAAATATTTGGTCTACCTAGAATTCGCAGAAGGAGCCATTTGTCATACACAAAACTTGGCTTCCACCACTTGGGTGGTTTACTCACCCGAGGGTCTACTGTTTTTTTCAGGTGGCGTATGCCTAGGGAATCCACGAACAATTTAGCTGAATATAGTGTCGCTATAGAACTTTTGCGCAATGCTATCTCACATGGAATTCATTCATTAGAAGTTCATCTAGATTCCTAGTTAGTAGTATGTTAGTTGAACGACAATTACCGTGTGCGTGATCCTACTTTACTCCATTGATTCCTACAGGTACATCTTTTAGAGCGACAATTTGAATTTATTACATATTATCATATTCCTAGGAGTTCAAATCATGTATCTAAGGCTTATGCTAATTTTGTTTTAGATTGGCATTTGTCACATAACTAAAGCAAAGAAAACCATCTCATCAATGTACACATTGTAAAATATAAGTAAAACCGAAGATCCCTTTTTTTATATATTTCAAAAAATATGGTGTTTATAGTACAAAATTGGGGCTAATACCCTCAATACACATATACATCTAGTATTACAATAACCAATGACATATATTCCTGTGGCACTAGATGTGTGTCATGGTAGCAAGCCATGGTATTTGCAAGATGCCAAAAGAGTCGTACCCATGCCCTGGGTACACCAACTACCTGTCACTACATGGCTTTAGGCAGATCCTCTACCTGAACCATGGGTATTTGTTGATGGGCGAAAATGACCGTCCGTCAATTGGAAGAAAGAGTTCGGTCCGGGGTTGTCTAAGTAACCCAAGACGTTTGGTATAACTCGTTCTGACGGGTTCAATGGCTCTGTTAGCCAATCTAAAAATCCTAAAATAAACAAAATAAAAGAAATAAATAACTTATCTAATTACTAAATACTATATATATATGTACATATGCTCTAATGTAACTGTAGTAGGTGTGTTTAAGCAAAAGATAAATAACTCTCATTTATGTACATTATTTACAAGATGCAAGTTTTAATCTAAACTTATGAAACTCGATGTGCAAATGACTGCTTTGAAGAAGCAGATAAAGAAAGCACATAAAAATATTTTTTGATTTTTCCTTTATAAGTGTTAAACTAATAAAAGAAAATGATATGAAATGAAAATGTATGGATAGTCAAAATCCAAACCATATGTTCGAATTTCAGTGATAAACAAATAGCAAAAAAATGTAAATGAGCTAACATGTACATCGAGCTAATGATATGAGTCCAAACATATGTACGATCAAAGAACATCTAACCACCTTGTCGAGGAGGGAAAACCTGCAATGAACCTTAAATCTGTTATGAATAAATGAAGAACAATTGTGTTGGCAGTTGAATTTTAATAACAAAAAGAATGATACCAATAGTTATTGTGATCTCATGATTGCAAGTAATCACATTAAGAAAAATCTATTAGCAAATATCCTTGCATTTAATCTTTCAATGAAAATTAAGGAGAAATCATGTAATTGAAGTTGAATAGATGATCACATGATTAATATATGAAGCATTATGGACAACATCTATAAATAAATTATCCCAAAACATAATAAATCATGAAGACTAAAGCTATCAAAACCTATTATCATTTCAGGATAAACAAAACTTAAATGAAGACACCATCCACAAGAAGCTAAAGCCGAAATGTGTATTGTTGTTCCATTAAAGTCTGTAAATCAAATGTCCATCTTCTGCCCCAGGTGAGGATGGTTTCATTACAAAGACTTGTAGTATTTAATGAGTTTAGGAATACTAAGCATCCTATCTTCTAAGATAGAATCAAATCCCAGGATGATTTTCTAATTACAAAAATAGAGGGTAATAAAACCACTCAATATCAAACTGTATCTCTTAAGATTAAAAGTGTTTGTTTCGGTTTACAAAATGAGATAAAAATATGGCTAATGACCCCAGAAATGATCCATATCATTATGTCTCCACAAGCTGCCTGATATCCTGAAAGGAAAAATGAAAATAAAGAAATTTAGATATTAATTTAACTAACATATTCTAAATTTCTATATGAGAAATTTGAATTGGCTACATAATCTGCCAATCTTATTGTTACCAACAAAAATCTGAATTAATCCATATTAATTAGAAAATAACAATAAAAGCATAGCTAAGATAAAAAAAAAAAAATATTACCTTTCAACTGAATGTTAAATTTGAATTATACGACTTTAGAGTTAATCATAGCTTTGACACACTCAACATTTTTTTTATTATTATATTTCCAGTTCTCTTCAGGTGTTTCCCTTGCCTTTGTGCACTGAACTTGAGTCTGTGGTTTTCAACCGTTAATGAGTCAATCTGAGTTGTGAGGGTATTGATCTTCACTTGAAGGGAGGGGACATTTGTGTAATACTTGTCTATCCAAAATAAACACACCTCACACCGTGGATCTAGAACAATTGATTGAGGAGACATAAGACTGTGTGTCAAAACACTTCCACTGTCCACTGTGGGTTTTTGGATGATTTTGATAAAGGGATTCGGGTAGACAAAATGTTCATACTAGGGATCTTTAAAAACCCCAGGACTAGCATCTTGTTTCTCAGATAAAGGTTGTTCGAGCAATGCCCTTGCGTGAGGGTTTTCATACAAAAGATCAGGCTTGACATTTGAGAGCTCGAGAGGATTTGCTATCAAGGGATTTTCCACAACAGGGGTTTCTATAGGAATTGCTCTAGCAAAATAAAAATAAATAAATAAAATGTTTTCTTGAACTAGAACGAAAAAACTGAGAAATTTGCCTCCAACAATCAAGACATATCTTTGCAATGATCCCATTTCTAGAGAAACTTCCTTCTTTGAAGGTAAAAGGGCTCATTTCAGTTCTGGGTTTTCAAGGGTTTGATCTAATTCTTCATGGTTTGCTCAGAAACGCTCCCGTAAAAACGTGTCTTTGGTATGAAAAACGGGATTGGACAGACAGTCACAAAGGCAATCAGAACTCGTTGTGAGTATAAGGGGGATCAGTAATAGAGAAAAAACCCATCTTAAAACAAAGGATTAATCTAGAAGTCACCCTAGTGCATCCAAAATGTGAGCACAAGGGATTCCAAGACATGAAAATCAGGCGTTTTCAGGTAATGGATTCCTTGAGGACCGAGTGATTGGAAGCCTTAGCTCGTAATGATGGATATGTGGATTCATAATTCCACTTCACATAGAGTACAGGGTATGACTGAGTTATGTTTAAATATCATCAAATGTAAAGGGTGAATTCAAGCTACTAAGGTTAGGAGAGGATATTCTTTACAAGCCAAAATCATATCGATATTTAAAACCAAAGTTGACTTACCATGAATCTTAAATGAAACACACCTAAAGTCTCTTTTTCAATCAATTCTTGGCATACAAAGTGTCCAAGGTATAAATTTCAATCCTAGTACAGCCTTAAAACAAGTGTTTCTTTTATAAGTTCAAAGAAAAAAAAGCATTCAGTAAAAGGGGTTAAAACATATTAAACCTTTCAAGACCAAGCCTTATTTCCTTTTTAAATAAAATACGATTTTGAAGTTTTAATACTTCATTCATGCTTTCAGTCATGAATGAAGTATAAAACTGCAAAAATAAAAAAAATAATAGGAATAATCAAAACACTATTTCCATAATCTAAAAATCACCTTCAAATATTGTCATGATGAAGCATAGGCAGCTACAAGAATTATTTGTTTTTCAAAAGAAAAGACAAAAATCATGTAGGGCTGCCAATAGTATCCTATGGGTCAAACGCGACAGGTTTCCCTGCACATTACTTAGGACCCTCTTGGATTCTCCTCCCACCGCCTCTTCTCCCCGGTTCCTTCTTCGATGTTGAGGGAAGCCTTTTGGTCGTCGCGGACCCATGTCTGCATTGAAAAAATGTCTAGTTAATACTTAATCACCATCCAAAAATAATTTTGTTCTACTTATAAAAAAATACAAAAAAATGAAATATGTGAAAACAATTTGACATACCTATGTCACCGTAGGTGGTCCTTGGTGGGAGTGGCATGTATAGATATCCTCTGAAGTCAATCCCCTTGTAGGGATAGTCATCCAGAGTGATGACCTGTCGCCACCACCAGTAGAATAAATCCTTGTTGTAGGGTGTCGGCACCCTACCTCCCCCCTGCCACCTCATTACCTCGATCCACCGTTCCATGGACGGATCGCGAGGTATTCTCGGAAGAATCTCAAATCTAGGTCCCAAACCTGGAACCCGCTTGAAAAATAAACTGCATAGGATACCGACAAACTGAAAATTTGTTTTAATCCCCTATTTCCACTATGTCAATTGGCTCTTCATATTTTCCAGTAGTGAGGTACACCAGTCATATACTATGGGTCTCGTACATTGCACTGTGTAGAACATGAGTGGCCTTGATGCCTGGTGTAATGAGGTTGAACCCTTGATCCTAGTCAATACTAGGAAAATAATCTTCATACTAAGATCGTTTTTTCCGAATAGGGACTTGACTTCCTACCTTAGGATTCCTTGCTACATAGTGGGCATTGATATATTCCTCTATATTCATCTTGTTAGCACTCTGTAAATTCCTAGAGGTTGTCAGGGGCAGAAGTAATTTGACAGAGGTAACTTACCAAAACCACTTCGAAAATGGGATCTAGCCCTACCAGTTTCAGAGAGGGATCTCTCTGTAATATTTAGATATGTTTGAGTTTTAGATATTAGGCTAGTTAAAATAATATGAGTGTGTTGTTTTTTTTTATAAAGATTGGTTGAAGTATTGCATTTAAACATCCATTGGTCTATGGGGTCTGTATTAAAGATCAAGATCTGAGACAACTTTAAGAAGATTTATTCATAGGGTGAGATAATGAGAATGTTGGATCTTTTAGATTTAAGTGTGGTGGAAAGATAGAACAGGTGAGATATTCAATCAAACAAAGAAGCAGTTAAGAATTTCTTTGATTAATATCAAAAGAATAACATCCATATCGCTAAATACCAGAAAGAGTGTGTCTAGAACAAATTATGTTCATTAACTTCCTTTAAACGATTAGAGATAGAAAACAAAATGAATTACACACTAAGAAAAACATTAACAAAGTAAGATAACATCACCAACATCCAAATGCAAGAATCCTATGAATTTGTCTTTTTATTACTAGTCGATCTCTTCAAAAATATTACAATGATAGATTCTTGGGCGCAAGAATCAACCCTCAATACCTCTAAGTGGGAAGTATTTATAAAATCTTACATTCGATCCTCTCATTAATGACTAGGATTCGGCAGGGAAAAAACGTAACTAACTAGATTACATATTACAAAATACTAGGACTATTGGTGATCTGTCCAAATCCTGAATGTTGATTTCTTGGAAAGTGGTTGGTGATTCATTCACTTGACTTTGACTGTCTTCCTCATGTTGACTCGTATGTCCACGTCATATTTACTCGATCAAGGCACAAAGGTCTTCCCATATCTTTTGATTGGGGATGGATCCTTGAGTAATCTCCTGTAAGTTTCATTCATCTATTTGTACCTAGAAAAGGTTGGCTTGGTGATGAAGATGTACTTTATCTCATGTTGGATGCTTAGGTCCAACTGAAAAGTTTCCAAGAAATCCTTACTAGTTATGCTTCCTTGTATGCCTGTAAACATAGAGCCATCTTTTTCCACTTCTAAGATCTTATGTTTGTATTCTGGCAGAGTAATCAGTTTGTCATTGATCACTAGCAAACCTGGAATACCTTTCTTGTGCAGTGAGTCGACCTTGTTGAAAAATATCTGCACTCCAATATCCATTGACTAAGATTTCTCCTCAAGTTGCATCATTAGTCCATTTTTAGTCAAAACCTTCTTGACCTCAAGATTTGTTTATGTTCTGTCCTCGATTTCCAGTGCTTCCAACTCTTATTTAGTCTTGGAATTCAAGAACCAAAATATCTTTGTGGCATCGGTATGATTTTCTCCCAATTATGTCCTTATCTTGTCGATGGCTTGTCTGGCTCTCTGCACCAATTCATGTTGTTCAAACAAAATCTAAATCAGGGGACATATCTCTGTCATTGATTGGAAAATGTCCATCCAAATGTTTTCCTTGGCCTCTAACAGTGTCTTGGTCATGACTGTCTCCTTCTGCAGCTTCTATAGTTATTTCTTGAGCCTCTGTGATTTGTGCATCTCTATGTTGTAACTATATTGAAACATAGCTTTAGACTTCCAGAGCTTATTAATATCCTCTCGAGTCTTTTAATTTCTTTTCCTTGTAGAGACATGTCCTCCATTGACTTTCCCAACTTTTCTGATGCATCTAGAGATATCACTGGAGTAGCTTATGGAAGTTATGTTGTTGTGGCTGCTGCTTCTAAACTCACTCATGTGATAGGGACTACTTGTATAGGAATAACAATCATTGGCACACTCTGTTCCTTCTCTTTTACTAGCTTCTCTAACTCAGGCTCCATATCCTTGACATTTTCATTCTACTCCATGATTAATTAAAGCATTTCCTCTTTATGACCTCCAGTCTCTACCATTTATTTTTCCTGTGGATCTTCAGTGGCTAGGATTTTTAGTTGCTTCCTCAGGGAGGCTATGTCAGTGTTTTTATTCTTGAGGAGTTCTTTTGTTACTTTGACATTAGATGGATCATATCCAATTTTCATTGCCATTTCTTCTAGGGAATTGATCATGTTATCCTTTTCCAAGGAATATATCTTTTCCAGCTTAATCTGAGACTGGACATTGTTCAAGGAGACCTGCAACTTTGCAACAGTCATGGAGGTATTTTCCAGTGTGGAGAAAATCATCTCCGAGTCTGTCTGTGCATATCCATATGATCATTTAGGTGAACCTCTTTTATATCAAACTCAAACATTGACCTCTTGTAATCATATATTTACTTGGGATGAGGCACCTGTGCCTGGAAGAATTCCATGTGCATTCTTCTTTTCTCCGTATCGAAGGCAGATAACCTGTGTTGTGTTGTAGATGTCTGTTTCCAAAGCTGTGCATAGGTGTTGCTGGTCAACATCTCATTCTTCTTCTTGATCAAGTTATATTTCTCAAAAATATTGAGTTTTGTAGGCTCTTGTGAGGACTTAGTATTCAATGTGGTGTCAGTTTGCTTCTTGGATGAGGAATAAGATATGGTTTGTTGGCTACTAGAGAAAAGTGATGAGTGTGGCCCCTCCATCACTATGGTGGATTGAGTTTCTTCTTCTCTGGACCTGTCAGGTGTATGGATGGTTTTGGTCCTTTTCCTATAGACTTGGAAGTCTTCTGCTGAGACTTATGTGATTGAAGGTGAGACTTCCTTTCTAGCCCTCTTCTCTGCTTGCACCTATAGAGTACTAGTATGTGAAATGATGTTTGGTGAAGAATGTTGTTCAATGTCTGTCAAAGTGTTTTTGTCCCACTCTGTCTCGTTCACGAATTTTTCAATCTCAGGTTTAGGCACATGAGCATAGGGAGAAATATTTATCTTTAACCTGTTTTCTGCAATGATGCTACATGTGTCATAGTGCCAGGGGAAACTTTGACTAAAATTTATTTCCTTTAACAACTTGTTTGCTTCTTCCCCTACAACTCTACTGTTGTATATGAAAGAACCTATCTGACCTTTGATCCTAAGTTGTTTTTTCTTCTTGAAATCTACAAAGTGAATATCATCTGAATCTATGATATGTTTGATATATTCCAAAGCAAATATCCTGACAGGAAAATACTTTGGCAGCTTCTAAGGGGGTAATTCATAGCCATAGATTCTGATTTCTATATGATCCTGGTAGAGGAACCAGTCCCCTATTTTAGATAGGTCTAACAAGTGAAAAATTCTCTGAACTTCCTCGTTGACCCTTGGCTCTGTTATTCAACTGAGCATGCATACCACTGTATGGTAGAATTGATCAATTAACTATTTGAAATTGACCTCAGATGAGTTATTCCTCACTATGGAAGTTCAAGAGGTCACATGTTCAGGGTTACTATCTTGGTCCAACTTTTGTTGGGAGAAGAACTTTTCTTCTTGGAAAAAGAGAAACATGTACACCAATATTGAAGAATACCAAAACATACCTTCTGTTGAAAACTTGAAGAGTTGTTCATGGATGTTGTCAGCTAAAAACTGACTGTAATCAAACTATGTAGTAGCCTTTTCTTCAGTGGAGAATATGGATAGAAAACGCAGAATGGGTTCGTCTACCCACTCGTCTAAATAGTAACTTACTAGAGAACACAGGGTGGATATGATCTGGTTTCCTTTAACTGAGAAAATGGAGGAATGTGTTGGCACGAGTTTGATCAGATGAGGGTCCTTCTCAGGTTACCAAAAAACGGTACCATGTAGTCTAGAGCGCTGGAATTTTCATCTCCTCCGAAGATAAGAAGTCTCACCTGAAGCGTTGCTGAGACATAGAGATAGGGAAGGGTAGGGAAAAGACTTAAGAGGATCCATATAACCTTCATGACTCATTCTTTATCTTGCGTGGGAGCCATGAATAGGTCTGAAGCATACATGTGCAAGAATTGAACCTACTTATGTCGCTATCAAGCATTTAAATGCAAAACCATCAACTAGAACTCATAAGCCATAAGGAGATATTTTAATGCACAAATAAACACATAAAGACACACCATATTTGAAAATTTAGGTCCTTCTTCATATTATCTTTGGAATGTTTCTCTGATTATAGACTTAGAATTATACAACAGTGCCCTGTTCAGAATATTGGCTCTGTACTCAAGTCACATAGCTCCAATTCTCAACCTGATAGATCCAATTCATTACAGACTGAGTACTAGACTTCAAGCTCAGGATCATTGTTTGCCAGTCGCTATTTTTTCATTGTTTTCTCTGATTACTACTTAAAGCTTGGGATCATTGTTTGCTAGTCGCTAGTTTGTCTTCTAGTTTCTTCATGTATAAACCAAGATTTTGGGATTGGACTTAGAGAGTGGGGAAATACCTGAATCCAAAAGTGAGAGGGTATCCCCTTAGCTTTCCACTGATTCACGCACTGTTTGATGTGGGCTATAGGATTTGATTCTCCACTGAACAATTTCATAACTTGGAGATCCTTTTGCATATCTGATTCCAGCTGCTCCTTGTTCTGGAACCTGTACTTGATAACTTTATTCTCCTCGTCCCAATTTCTGGGTACGGCTTTATGATTATCCCACCATCTGGAAGGGTTGTTCTGGAAAGATACATATAGTACCGAGACTCTTTGATATTCTCTAACATCTTCCTCCATCTTGTGCAAGAAACTGTCGAGATATGAGGTGCCATCGTATACTGGGTGTTCTCTAAGTTTGGTCCCAATCCATCTGGTTACTCTGATAGTTGTGCATCTTCTTGAGAATATTTTGTGCGACCCTTTTGTCCAAATGTCAAAATCCAATTCTGAATCTTCATGTACTGACTGTATACTTCTCCAACTTACTGACCCATTGACAGTGAGGTTTATATAATCATTTCTTGTCCCAGCTGTTACAATGTACAACTGGTCCAAGTCTTGTCCCTCCATATTATTGTCTATTGGTTCTGTATACCTATTTCCTACATATGGATTCAAAGGTTGAACTACCTTGATTCCCTCCGCCTCAAAGGTCATGGTTTCTTTCTTTAAATCAATTACTGCATAATTATCATAGGCCCAATCAATACCAAGTAGTGCAGGGTAGGGGTCCTTATCTTCCATGATCTCAATGACTTCAAATTCAACCTTTTTACTCCTGCTACATATATTTCCACATTCTCCAGTCTTACTATGGGGAAGATACAGTATTGGTTTTCCATTCTTGACTAAATTGGGGAATATGTTAGCCTCAGTTTTCCTAAGGCTTCCCAGGTCTTCTTAGGAAAAATGTTTACATCTGACCCTAGGTCCAACATGATGTCCTTAATTTCAAATTCATTTAAATGGGCTATTAATATGAATTCCTTTCCGGTTTGTCATTTTATTCGTTGCACTCTCTGAGTATTTTTCTCAGGAAGATTGGCCCTTATCCTTGCTTCTAGGGGTTCTTCGTTTCCCAAAACCAGGTATAGCACATTGTTCAACTTTTATGTTAGGTGATCATTCCCTAGAATGTCATAGAATAATTGAAACCACAGGATGACTACATTTTGAGGTTGCTCAGGTCCTCTTGGTATCACTACATGGTTTCTGGGTGCAGGGGATGAAGCAGGGACTTGTTCCATCTTAGGGTAGATAGTCGGTTGGGGGAGGGTTCTTGTTAAGCCCTAATATTGGCTCATTACCCCTTAATTGGGGCATATTATATTAGTAATGTTATTTTATTTATGTCAGCTTTAGGCCATTAGTTGTAATTATACCTCCTAGTCTCCTATATATACCAAGGAGACATTTTCATTTTGAATCATCTTGTACTTGAACATTTATGTGGGGTAAAAGGAGGTTTCCCCCTCGAAGAGGATTATTATCTGAAATTATCTCTTTTTCAATGCGTTGAGTACTTTTCCTGAGGCTTTTCTATGCTATATTGATGTTTGGTTCTTAACATATGATATCAGAGCTCAAGGTCTTGGGGTTTCGCAGCTACATCTGAGACACCGTGGAATTTTCACTATAACTTTTTTTTTTCAACGTTTCAGAAGGAACGACTTGGAGGATATTTAGTAGATGGATCAAGGTACGTTGGGTTCCAAAGTAAGCTCCTGAGGCCTTATGCTTTCATAGATACAGCCTGTACAAGATAGGGTTTTGGAATCATCCTGAAATGAGTCATTGAAGAATTTTCGCTATAAATAATTTTTTGTAACATTTCAGACCCTGAAATATGGAGGCCATTTACATAAATTAGAAATATATCCATGGTAAAAGTTTCATCTTCTGGGTCATCTTAAATTTGTAGATACACCTTGTGTAAGATAAGGTATCTGACTAGTCCTATTGACTAGTCTCAAGAAGGTGTTCCAGGTAAAAAAATCATAACGTTTTGCTAGAGTATCCAAATTGAGTGGGACTAGTTTCATTGGATCGTGGAAAGTCTGTAGTATTTTGGGTGTGAGTTTTAGAATTTTATATCAATTATTTTGTGCGGGGCATGCTATACGAGTGAGATCTCCTAGAAAGGCCAAAAATCGGCAAGTTGTGAGGAAGTTACCATAAATTACACTTGGCACATCAAATATTGATTAGACCTATGGCATTGCAGAGAAGAAATATCAGAGAACTACCTAAAAGAAAGTTTCACACCCAGAAGGGCCAAAAATTGGGATATAGAACAAAATAAATATTTTCTAGCAGAACCACCTCAAAATCAAGATTCAAAAGTGATACTTGGCCAACATGCCACCAAAAAAGGGGCCTTCTACACCAAAAAAGACTCCATAAAATCCTAATTGGACTCTTGATGAAGGTGAAGAAATGCGTAAGGAAATAAATGAACTACAAAAGAAGATGGATTCAATGGAAGCCAAGTTGGATACTAAGATGGATTCAATGGAAGCTAAGTTGGATACTAAGATGGATTCAATGGAAGCTAAGTTGATGGATTCAATAGAAGATAAGTTGGATACTAAGATGGATGGCTTAGAAGGGGAGATCATGGAAGAATTGAAAATTTTCGTAAAAGAGAAGACACCCGAAAGTGAAAATGCATCCCATGAAATTCACGATGAGGACACAAGGAAGGTGAATCAAGAATGGAGAAAATCCAACTTTGGTTTGAATACCAACCACATTCCTAAGATTGATATGAGGAAGTTTGATGGCAAGGACCCAATCACATGGATACTTCAGATGGAGCAATTCTTTGATCTCCATAATGTGCCA
>ML792325.1:198732-213538 GCA_009831015.1 Picea engelmannii | reverse complement strand
TGTAGAAAATTCTTAGGCTCAGGGCTTAGATTCTAAGCTAGGCGACGATTGGTTAGGGGAATTTATTAGGGTTTTATTCAGGTGCTGATGACTTAGGGCTAATTAGGTTGACTCCTTCAACCACATTATTACGACGTGCCCTTCAGGACGCACCACGTGCTCCAAGGGTGCCACTCGCCTCTTGAATTTCTTTTGGGCGACGTGCCCTTCAGGATGCACCATGTGCTCCAAGGGTGTCACTCGCCAACTGAGTTTCTTTTGTGCGACGTGCCCTTCATGATCCACCACGTGCTCCAAGGGTGTCACTCGCCGACTGGACTGATTGGTAGAACTCTATAACCCTTGGAGTCAACACTCCACCAGGTGAACTTGTAGGAGACTAAGGTTTCTAAGGAATAAGGACCCCGCCTTATTACGTACCCCTTAGAATCATCGTGAGTGACTATCGCAGTCTGCTCTCACGGCATTGTGGATCCTCTTGAACTAGGTAATCGTTAACCTACAGTTCGAGCCACGGCGGGAGTGCTAGCAAGCGGTGGTAGGGCTGCTGCCCACCCCTCTCCCTCAACCTCTCTGCAAATTGTGTGTGGCCCCTTTACTCCATATGTGAGTCTGGTCAGCAAGATATCGTCAGTCTGCATCATCAACAATCATGTCATAAATGTCAACAACAAATCATCAAATCGAATGAAACATCATAGTAAACATATCACCCAAAAGTACACTCCCTGACTCAGTCCGGATTCCAAGGCGGTTCTACCGATGGCTCTACATCCTCAAGGTCAAAAACCCTGCACACTCAATAAAACTGAGTCAATAGCACCCGTCTACATCAAATAGTAACACATCATGTCATTTTTCAATCGCATCATAATCAAGTATAAATGGTATAACATCATAAAAGTCCAGATCACTTACGAGCAAGTGTCCTCAAATAATAAGGGTTCTCAGTGCGCCAGAGCGGGATGTTACAGTTACCCATACATGAGAGGTCATGGGATGTGGTAAGCATTTACTTCATATTGGGGCTGCCAAGAACGCAAAGAGGGTTTGAATTGATCTTTGTAGTGGTAGATAGATTTTCTAAGATTGCACACTTCATACCATGTCAGAAAACCAGTGACGTAACTCACATTGCAAATCTGTTTTTCAAAGAAGTTATTTGACTTCACGACTTAACAAGGAGCATAGTTTCAGATCGAGACACCAAGTTCGTGGGACATTTCTGGAGAACCTTATGGAAAAATATAGGAACAAAATTGTCGTTCAGTTCAACTTATCATCCTCAGATGGATGGACAGACAAAAGTTGTGAATAGGAGTTTGGGAGACTTGCTGAGGAGCTTGATGACAGAACACCACAGTTAGTGGGACAATATTCTTCCACAGGAGGAATTTGCATATAATGACTCACTAAACAGAAACACAGGGCAGATTCCATTCAAGATTGTTTATGGGACACAGGAAAGAGGAGTATCTGAACTAAGGGATTCAGAACTAGATGAGATAAGAAGTGCTAATGATGAAGATTTTGCCGAAGCAATGAAAAAACTTCACAGCCAGGTTAAGGAGCGATTGAAAAACTCGAGCCAAGAGTATAAGCGCAGAGTAGATCAACACAGGAGATAAATTCAATTTGAGGTTGGTGATTTGATTCTGGCACATCTGTGAAAGGAAAGGTTCCTGAAGGGGACATATAACAAACTAAAGATGAAGAAGATTGGACCATGTAAGGGCTTGAAGAAAATTGGGGCAAATTCTTATGATATTGAATTACCCTATGGGATCAGAATTTCTCCGATATTCAACATCTCAGATTTGTACCCTTACAAAGTTGAGGAAGCAGGAACAAGTGATGAAGAACTAGAGGTTCAGTGGACTAAACATATGCCAGTTGTAGAGAAGCCGCAGATGGAAAACATATTGGACAAAAGAGTTAGCAAAAGGACCAGAAGAAGGGAATATTTTGAATGCTTGGTCAAGTGGAAGGGACATCCCATTGAAGATTCTAGTTGGGAGAATGAAGCAGAGATCCAGAAGCATGGATATACTGTGTGAGAGCTCATGGATAGGAGCCCAAGAAAATTTTCAAGCTAGGGAGTATGATGCAGGAGCATCGCCAACAACAAGCGAGCATGGGACAAACACCAAAACATTTTGGCACATGATGAATTGTTTGAAATGTTTTGAAGTTTGATGCGCCAAACATAAATGAAATAGTTAAGAAAGGGTATACTTGTAGATTGTAATCAGACCTTGAGCATCCCACTCTCATCTGAAGGACTAAGAGGCACTTATGCTAGTAAATGTAAGTAGGTAGACTTGAATTCTTAGATTAAACATTTTTAGGAGCCAGAGGGAAAATGGATATAGACACCCTCGATTGTATCATTGTATTATTAGAAGCATAATCAATCGAAGAGAGCATGGAGAGTAGAAGCAGTGAGCTGTGTAAAGTAAAAATGGATGTATAGAAGTTTTGGATTAATACAAAGATCTTTAGTTCAGAGTCATGGTATTCAATTTCTTTCTATGTTTGTACATGATGATTGATATATGTTTGTTACTCTCTGTTATGCATTTGCTTTGATGCGTGATTGTATGATTTCATATTTAATGTCTAAAATCTGAAGAGAGGGAGAGTAAGCAAATGAGTTTCAATTGTTTCTCTGTCTGAGAAAGAGTTTTCCTGCAAGGAGTGCAGTGAAATTGTCTGCAAGGTGTGCATTGACAAAAGTCAAAGTTCATCTCTGCAAGCTCAAGAGGGATAACATTGTTCTCATTCTCATATAAGTGCAAGTTAAGCACAAGAGCCGTGCAAGGAGTGCGCAGACCAAGTGAAGTCTCATATTTACAACTTGAGGGATTTGGTGAAGGACTGTTGTCATAGAGAGTGCACATAGTCGAAGAGGTTCAAATACTTGGAAGTATTTGAAGAATTTCCACAAGGAGTGCATGCAGGAGTCTTCTTGAAGACTCGAGTTGTGGAGAAATATCAGGAGGGATAGAGTCTTCAAAGTTGTTGAAGAGAATCTCAAGAGGGCTAGTGCCATGAACTATTGTAAGAAGGCACAATGATGTTGTTTTTCAGATGGATAAGTTTCGTGTAAAAACACTTTGTTCATTTCACATAAATCGTCAAGGAGAAATTGGACAGTTGAAATTCTCCGTGGAGAATTTGCGAAGTCCCGAGAGCTGTCAGATCGTGCAAAGGAGCAGGGTAGTTACAGTTTAAAACCTTTGCATCAAGATTCGTGAGCTTGCGAAAGGTGAAGTCATGAAACCGCGAAAGAATCTAAGTTGTTCGTTAGAAGGAGGACACGTGTCGCGAGATCACCTATATCAGGGATTTGGACATCAGAGGTCAGAAAGAGAAATATTTCAACTTCGTGAGTGGCGAAGTCACTAGAGAATCACAACCATCCATCAGAGGAGGACAGGTTGTAGAGATCAAGGGATCTCATGAACTCGGAGGTTCGCAAAGTGAGAGTCCAAAGATTGGGTGCTCCAAGTTGCGAGTGGTGAAATAGTGAGCGGCTAGGATAACCATAAGATATAAGCCAACAAGGGCCATTGGATCACTCACGTAATCTCATTTTGGGGTTTCATGGGTTGAAGAGTGTTGAAACAAACCTTGAATTTTTTATTTTTAAAGATAAAAGATTTGTATTTTTGAGTCTTTGAATTTTTCAAATTTCCTAAAGAAAAATTTTCATCACTAATGAATTCGCGATGCCTTTTATGGTTTACTGTTGGACAAAGAATAAAAAAAATCAAAATAAACATAAGTTTTCCAACACTTTTTCAAACGATCTTTTAAACGGGCAATAATTTAATTTAAGGAATTTTAATTTAAATCGGAATATCGGGATTCAGAGTTTTGCATGAACAAATGTTTAATGTAAATTGAATTGCGAAATCCTGATTCCTGATTTCCCGACGCTTTAAAACTCAATTAAAATGTAATTTACTTAATTTAGAATTAATAAGGGTTTAAACATTAATTAATCACATCGCGAAATCGGGATTCGCAGTTTTGTGAAATCAAATAATCTTGTCATCGAGTTTCCTGATTTCCCGATTTCCCGATACAGTTAATCCTTAATTAAAGTTTTGAATTGATTTAATTACCACTAAAAATGATTAAGTGTTAATTAATTACATCACGATATCAGGATTCGTGGTTTGCTGAGAAGCATGTTTCATGCCATCAGATTTCCTGAAATCTCGATCCCCGATTTTTCGATTGATGAAATCCCGAAAAGGTCTAAACTTGATTAATTAAGATAATAAAAACATTTTAATTTAAAATTATACATCGCGATTTTGGCAATCGGGGTTCTTCGACGACATGTTTCCTTGACATAAAAAATTCCGAAACTCCGAAAAGCAGATTTTCAAATTTAATTCAAGTTTAATGCTAATTAATCATCCTTCTAAATAAGGCTTAAAGTTAAATTTTCTTCGAATTTCTTTAAAGCGTCATTCTTCGATTTAGTAAATTTCTATTATATTTGAAAAAACTGAGAAAACATAAGTACAAACATTAAATGCATATCTTTGGAAATATCTTTTGCATTTAAGAGCCTTAATTTCCTAACAGAGGTACAAATCTCAATGTTTTTATGATATATTCGAAGTAAAATTTTAAAACGGTTGTATAATCATTCCAAAGATAAATCCCTCTCTGCTACAGGTTTTCAAGTAAACACAGAGCTATGGCACCCAAAAAGGCTTCGAAGAAAAATGAAGAGCAACCAGAAGGTGATATTATTTCCGATACTACTGCATCTGGGGTACACTCTGTCAAATCATGGAATGAAATTTCTGAAAAAATAGTGGATGAGCTTAAATATGCAACCACTGATTTAGACAATCACCTCCAAGATATTGCCGAGACTAAGATTCATAAGGTTGTTGCACGTCTGAGACTTGTGTCATATACCGATATGATCGCCTGGGCTCTGGATAAAGTAGATGTCACTACCAAAAGTATTCTGAACGAGCAAGGAGGTGTCATCGGCTCATTTAGGCCTGAACATATTCAAGTAATGTATAAGCTCTCGCCCAATTATAGACACACTTTTAATTCTGAATTTGTAGCTGCAATTCAAAGAAAAGAGTGCATTGAAGGTGGCCAAACATACCCTGACATGATAAGAGGATGGGTCAGAGATGAAAACAAGTTTAGGGCCGATTTACATGGAATTTATGCCACAACTTCCTTATGTAGACTTTTTGGGAGAAAGGATCCTTGTCATTTTCATGCAGATTGGACACCTTTCTTAGAGGAAGTTTCAGAGGACCGCAGTTTTAATTGCCACAAAATTCTGTTAGATAACCTTACATCAGAGGTTAATGATGTTATGTAGACTTTTTGGGAGAAAGGATCCTTGTCATTTTCATGCAGATTGGACACCTTTCTTAGAGGAAGTTTCAAAGGGCCACAGTTTTAATTGCCACAAAATTTTGTTAGATAACCTTACATAAGAGGTTATGAATTACGAAGCAGCTAGGTCAAAAGGAAAGCCAGTGTCTTTTTATATGTCAGCTTATATCATGGATTCCATTTGTTTTATGACTCCTTTCCCATTAATGAATTGGAGTTGGAATGTTTCTTTCCCAAATTCTGTTCATAAGTACCACTCAGCTCTCTGGGAAGAAAATGCAAAAAATGTTTTTTATGAGGTTTGTCATTATGTAATTATCCCTCTGCACAAAATATTCTTTGGATGTGAACCTCCTCGCATTTCTAATACCATCATAGAAAATCTCAAGTTAGTTGCTGACTGGTTCATTGAGGAAACGTTTTCCTATGTTAGGGTTTATGGCTGTTCTATTCCGCCACACGCACTCCCAAAATTTTTACCAGACAGGTTGATATGCAGAGAAGTGGCTTATCAGCTAGTCAATGGTGGAATTGGG
Source organism: Picea engelmannii (assembly GCA_009831015.1). Lineage (NCBI taxonomy): Eukaryota > Viridiplantae > Streptophyta > Pinopsida > Pinales > Pinaceae > Picea > Picea engelmannii. The sequence goes on along the minus strand of ML792325.1, from coordinate 207,614 downwards.
TTAGAATTAAAAGCTCAGTAGAAAAAAGCATGGCCATCTTTTCCTTTTTATATAGGAAAATTCGTTTTATTGAACATAGGCCATTCTACGGCAAAAGACGAGTCGATGGACGAAGTGAAATTAGCAAGTATAGAGCACAGGAAACACGACCCTTACCAAATAATCAGTCAACATTTCACACAATGCAATTTAAAGGCATATGAACATGAATTTTCAGTTTATGATGATGTTTTTAAAAATACTAAATCTTATGAGGAAGTGCAGAGCACAGTGAAAACCTTGTCACCTAATGCACAGGTGGGATTCACATCTTTTCAAAGAAATAGACGATGTTGTCTGCCAAAGATTTTACAAGGTGAAATGTCAACTTCATTGCCAGAGCAAGAAACAATTCCTCCAGGGTTTGAAACCATTGTTTAGGATAAGTCAAGTGACAATGATAAGTTGAAAGATCTTGAAATACCTACCCAGAATATAGAGGGTTCTCAGACCAAATAACCAGAGACAGAAAAGGGTAAAGGAATAGAAACCATTCCAATAGTTCTCAATGATATTCCAGAAAATGTTGGAGGAACAACCTCAAAAGAAATCGACAGTCCTATCACAACATTGACCCCACTACAGTCTACTTTCAGAACCCCTCATGAAGGAGTTATATATGTAAGTGACTTAGAGCCAATCACCAGAGATCAAATACCTTCATCTGATTATTTTTTCAATAAAAAACGAAGAGCTGTAAACAGGAAATTTATCCTGTAGGAGAAAGAATGATAAAAAAACATAAAATTACCATTGATGGGAAGAAAATCAATGAAGGATAATTCTCTAAAGAGTTATCAGGAACCATGGGTGCTATAGCATCAACCAACATGTGTTCTGTAGGGAATCTAACAACTATGCTGGAGCAAAAGGATCAAGAAATAATGAAGTTGTAGGACAGATTAAAGGAAAATGAAAGAATTATCGGCTAGGGAATACAAAAAGGTCTAGAACAAGCTAGACTCAAAGACATCCAAGAAATCCAAAAGTTCAATGAAAACTTGGATGAAGCAAAACACATGATACAGGTTACTCAAGAACAAGTGCAAAAGATGGGCAATGAAAATAAATCTCTGCAAGATAAAATTATTTCAATTACTAATCAAGTAATTGAAATGGAACATTTCAGGACTAAAGCATCAGAGATATATGAAAACATTGAGGAAGAACAACATAAAATATTCTATAATCTGGAAATCATCCAGAAATATTTTCAAGAATCTAATAGGTCTATGGAAAAGGTAGTTCAGAAAGAAAGAGAAACTAAAGCAGCAAGGAATTCTTTTCAAAAGGTAATAACTTCTTTACAAAAAGAAGAAACTGGAAAAACACAGAAATTATCCATTTCAGAGCAGTTAAAAGGAGATATAATGATAAAAGTTTGGGAAACAAAATTGGCAGAATATAAAAGAATTACAAGAGGAATCAATGAAGATTGTCAAAGGATCTTCAATCTTATCAAAAAAGATTCAGTAAATATCGGGACAGATGGTTTTTCTGAGTTATTAGGTGAAGTCAACATTACCAGGTATCAACTGAAATCAAAGGAAGAAATCAAAGAAAAGAAAGAAGAAATCTCAAATATTAAAATGGTCAATATTGCAGAAATAGATAAGTGGATGATAGCTTCAAGTTCAAAGTTGGAAAAGGTTAAATTCACAGAGAAAACAATAGAAAGTCAGTTGCCAGGCCTATAAAGAAGTTTTTTCTCTTTTGAAGCAAATGAAGTACCTGAGGCTCCTAAGGTCTTGGTAAAATTTTTAGGGAAATATGTTCAATGCGTTGAAACAGATAAAGAAAGTTCATCAACGCAAATTTAAAATTTTGTAAATATTTTTATTTTTTTGAATTTTGAAAAGAATTGTAAACGGTTGACATTAGTCTATGTAACCATAATATTAGGAAGTTGGTTAGTTACCAATGAAAAAATTTGATATAAAGGTATAAATATAGTTTCAAAAGGCTGAAAGAGTGATTCAGAAATTTTGGAGAAGGCCAATTTTGGTAATATCAGCTTTGAAGTTCATCGGAATATAAACCGCAAACAAGATTCTGGATCTTGTAATTTTGTGACTATGTTTCTTCCCCTGTTTATCATGCTTTGTTAAATATTCCTCTTAATGTGTGTTTCTAACAAGTAAATCAATTTGAAGTTATATACATTGTTGTTTATTGTTTCACATTGGTTTGGATGTTGAATGTTTTACAGTCTTTCCTCTGAAATTACTTTAGTGATTTTAAGACCTGTAAACCTTCTGTTCCTTAATATTTAATTCTGTTAGAAATATTGTTTTTCTTTCATCATTGTTAATTGAAATATAAGATTCTTTCTAGATAAAAGCCTTATATTTCTCTATATTGTGTTCCATTGTTCCCTAGTGGCAGACAACCTAACGTAGAACCTGGTCTTCATGATCAAACCAACATCGCACTAAACTTATTCAATACTATTCTACAAACAAGGACCAATAGGGCTGAGTTAGAAAGATCGTGGGCTTCTATTGAATGTGACATTAGCATCTAAGAGAAATGGGAAGCAAGACAGAGACAGTTGAGAAACTGAATCTGATCTAATCTTTCTTTGTTTCTTTATTTTAAAGTATTATCATAAAAATCTTTTTCAGATGCCTTGACAGTATGTTTTATTGCGTTAAAACATAAACTCAGGAACAACATCTTTTTTGCGCCGTTGCCGGGGAGCGAAGAAACAAATTATTTTCTTGGGAAGAACGACATTGACACTTTCTGTTGTTGATAGTGAACAAGAACAAGAAACTTTTTAAGGCTAAATTATCTTTCACTTGGTGACTCCACATTAAATAAACTGGCTAGTAGCAGTAAGAACACCAGAAAAAACCCGGATAGAAAACAGACCTCACCAGTCTCTAATCCGGAAAAAATCTTAAAATCAAGAAAATCAATTAAACAAATCCTTTTATCAACTTATTCTACAAATCAGCCTAATTTTACACAATCAAATTCATCGGAAACCTTTGAAAGATCACTTTCACTTCCCCCTTCTTTTGATACTTTTTCTTTTCCTGAAGTTTCATCCCCAGTTTTTCAAGAATCGTCTCCACACACTGTCCCAACTTCAGTCCCAAACCTAACCATGGCGGCACAAGGAGGTGTTGGAGGTGGAGGTGGTGCTCCTGGAGGTGGTCAAATATCAGTTCCCGGGATTTTTTCCAAAGTGGCTGCTAGATACGCTCCCCTCGTTCTTCCTGTTCCTCTTCATGATCTTCCTAAGAACTATATGAAGAGCCTCCCAAAATTTATAGGGGAGGGTGATTTGACTGCACAAGAACATATCAACTTTTTTGATCAATTTGCAGATATACTTGGAATAGAACATGAAGATGTTTATTCCAGATTACTTGTTCAAACTTTTGAAGGACAGGTGAGAACCTGGTTTCGATCCTTACCAGATGGATCGTTAAGATCTTATGAAGAGCTTGAGAGTGCATTTATCAGATAATGGGGTGAGAGGAAATATCACCTCTACTATCTAATTGAATTCGGATCCCTAAAAAAGAAAAACTATGAGTCAGTGCTAGAATTCACACAAAGATTTAATAAATTATACAATAAAATTCCAGCTGAAGTTAAACCTTCACAACCTTCAGCCAAATTAACTTATGTTGGTGCTTTTGATCCTAACTTTCCTTTACTATTGAGGGAGAGAATATCATTAGATCTCCCTAAAATGCAAGATGATGTAGTTGAAATCGAATCCAATATGATGGCATCAGGGAAGCTTAAAGCAAAGACTGAAAATGTAAATAAAGAAAATAAAAAATTTAAAGAACAAGGTGGACCTTGAGGGTCAGGAAAATCTGTTGGAGATAGAATAGACGAGATGGCTAGGGTCATCCAACAACTCTCAAACAAAATTTCGAAAATGGAGTTAGAAAAACCTAAAACAGATAATTTTCCCAGAAAAGATTTCCGAAAAAATCCTGAACCTCAGGGACCACATAAAACGATAAAAAATGAATATCAAAAAATTCAAGCACCCTTTAAAAGTGAAGATTATATTGGAGAGGAAGATTTTGGCGAGTTTGAAGAATTGGATGAAGATATTAGTAATCTTGGTGATGATAATAGGTATCCTTATTTATCTAGACAAGATTATGAAGCATCTTTTATTAAAGAAAGTAAACCAGAAGATAAAGTTAGCAATAATGCCTCTGATGATCATACATATCAAAGTGTTGCAGATGATATTATTGCTGATTTGCAGGGAAAATATAATCTGAGATCGAGAAATAAAAATCTCCCTAATGTTCAAACGAAAAAGGTTTTTCCTAGAAATGATACTAATGAGGAAAACCCAAAAGTTGCAGATAAACAGTCTGCAAAAAGAAATACAACAGATAACCCTGTACAGTTAGAACCAGTAGGAACAACCCCTGTAAATACACAAGCTCCGATAAAGGAAAATAAGGTTACATCACAACGTAAAACAGAGAAAAAGCTTAAGGAAGCCCCACACATTGAGAATGACAAGGCCCTAGGCAACTTTAACTTGGAAAACGAAATAAGCAAGATCAAAATTCCTATCCCCCTTGTCGAATTAGCTAAAAGTCTAGTATACCGAGAACAAATAGCCAAAATGATTAATTTTTATGAAAAGGAAAGTCAGGCCGACAAAATTAACTTAGAATATGATAAACCTATCATAGTTTTCAGTCCGCACGTAGAAGGGGCAAGAGATACAGTGGTTCCTTTTTATATCACACTTACTATTTTTGACCACCTTTTACACAACTGGATGTTGGATTCTGGAGCTTCTCATAAAGTCATGCCTAAAGAAATAATGGATAAACTTGGTCTCGAAGTCACAAGACCCTATGGTGATTTGTACTCTTTTGATTCGAGAAAAGTTAAATGCATAGGGATGATTAAAGACCTAGTGGTTAATTTGGCCCAGATACCTGCTAAAAGTATCCTTATGGATGTAGTAGTTGCAGATATTCCCCCAAAATATGGAATTCTACTATCTATATCATGGGGCTCTAAGCTAGGAGGATCCCTCCAGTTAGATATCACATATGCTACAATCCCTGTTTTCAGAGGACAATTCACTTGTCTTTACAGGGAGACTCGGATGGCATTCACTGTAAGTGACCCAAAAAATCCTAAAAATCATCCTGTGTATATTGAAGACCAAGATTTAGGGAACTATATATTATCTTTAGATGATGATTTTGAAATATATGTAGATGATAAAGATACAGAAGAAAAAATTCAAAAAAATGATATAAAAGAAAATGTATATAATACTGGTACATGGAAATTGTTTTTTGATGGTGCTTCCTCCTATCTTGGAGCTGGGGCGGGAGTAATCCTTATTTCCCCTGACGATCAATTTTTGATCCCTTTTTCTTATAGGCTCCAATGGTATATAGACTATACAAATAATGTATGTGAATATTAGGCTTTAGTACTCGGTTTAGAAGCTGCAATAAAAATGAAAATTAAAAATATTGAAGTCTTCGGTGATGCTGAATTAATCATAAAACAAGTAAATCGACAATATCAAGCTAAACATCCTAGATTAAGGTCTTATAGAAACTATGCATGGGATTTAATTGAGAATTTATTCACTTCTGTGAATTTTCATTTTGTCCCTAGATCCGAAAACCAACAGGTTGATGCTTTAGCTAAAGCTGCATCAACATTTACACCCCCGACAACTTTTAATTTAAAATACCATATTCAAATGAGACATCGTACTTCCATACCTGATAATGTACAACATTGGCAAGTTTTCGAAGATGATGAGCAACTTAGAAAGTTTCTTGAATCTTTAGATGAGTTTTCAAAAACATATAACGATCAGGAGAATCAAAATGATCCTATTTGGATCATGCAGGAAGGGGAAGATGCAAAAGAGTTTCATGATAAAACAACTAATCACCGAATGCTTGTTCTAAAAAACAATCAAATCCCCAAAGGCATGATACCTTTGGAAATAATCTTTAATAAAGATGACATTCCTTCTAAAACTACTCTACAACCTCAACCAGAAGAGGTTGAAGATTGTAACATAGGAACTGTAGATAATCCCAAAATGGTTAAGTTATCTAAAATTTTATCAGTAGAAAATAAAAACAAGTATACAGAATTGTTAAAAAAGTATGAAGATGTGTTCTCATGGTCATATGAAGATTTGAAAACATATGACACCTCGGTGGTAGAACACAAAATACCACTTAAACCAGGTGTCAAACCTTTCAAGCAAAAACTCAGACAGTTTAACCTGATCTTATTACCTGTCATTGAGAAAGAAGTTAAAAAACTTTTAGACACTAAGATTATTGTTCCCTTAAGATATTCTGATTGGGTTGCTAATCTAGTACCAGTGAGAAAGAAAAATGGGGAAATCAGATTATGCGTTGACTTTAGAAATTTAAATAAATCTTCTCTTAAAGACAACTATCCTCTACCAAAAATGGATCACGTTCTTGAAAAGGTAGTAGGGGATACTAGGATGTCCATGATTGATGGTTTTTCAAGATATAATCAAATTGCTGTTAGTGAACCTGATAAGGAAAAAACTGCATTCACCACTCCTTGGGGTACATTTATGTATGATAAAATGCCATTTGGTCTAATGAATGCAGGAGCCACTTTTCAACGAGCAATGGATATTGCTTTTGTCGGTGAACAAGATAAGTTTGTAGTTATATATCTGGATGACCTTACTGTTTTTTCAAAATCAGATGAAGATCATATAATTCATTTAAAACAAACTTTTGAAAAATGTCATAAGTTTGGTCTTTCATTAAATCCTAAAAAATCTCATTTCGCCATGCAGGAAGGCAAGTTGTTGGGTCATATAGTATCCCGAGATGGAATCAGAATTGATCCTAAGAGAGTAGAGGCCATAGAAACATTAGCTATTCCTAGAAATGTTAAAGAAATTCAATCTTTTTTAGGAAAAATAAACTTTTTAATAATATTTGTTCCTAACTTTGCTGAGATTGTTAAATTGATTACAGATATGCTCAGGAAGAACAGTGAAGTTAAGTGGACAAAAGAAGCAAATGCATCCTTTTCCCACATTAAAAAAGTTATAAGTGAGGCACCGGTACTAGCAAGTCCAGATTATCTTAAGGATTTCCTCATATTTTCATTTTCCTCAGAACATACGCTTGCTTCTATTCTCCTCCAGAAGAATGAAGAAGGTTTTGAGCAATCCATCACCTTCTTTAGTAAAAGCCTCCAAGATGTTGAGCTTAAATACAATATAATGGAAAATCAAGCTTACGCAATGGTTAAAGCATTGAAATCTTTTAGAACGTATGTATTACATTCCAAAATCATTGCATATGTACCTACCAGTGTTGTAAAGGATATCTTAGTTCAAGAAGACAGTGATGGTAAAAGAGGTAGATGGCTTGCAAAAATTTAGGAATTTTACTTGGAGGTTAAACCAACTAAATCAGTAAAAGGACAGGGTTTAGCTAGACTTCTAGCTGAATCTAATTTTCGGGCTCTTGGAATAAACAGTGCTCAAGAGGAAGAAGGATGGATAGATGTGAGTGAAATTGATGATCAAATAATCGAAGACAAGATTGAGGACAAATTCGTTTCGTCAGATAGGTATAAGGATATAGTAACATATTTATTAACTTTGAAATGTCCAGATGATTTGTCACCTTCCAAAGCTAGAACACTGAAACTGCATGTAGTTAAATACTGCATTTCTGAGAAAAAATTATACTGGAAAGACCCGCTTGGTTTCCTCTTAGTTTTTCTGGTTGAATCAGAGACAGAGGAAGTTATAAGTCAGTTTCATGAAGGGGTCTGTGGAGGGAATCATGCTTGGAGAGAAACGACATATAAAATCTTAAGGACTGGTTATTACTGGCCTAAACTTTTTCCTGATGTAAATGCTAAGGTAAGAGCTTGTAACCCTTTCCAATTTTTTACTGGAAAACATAAGTTACCAGCTATGTCGTTAGTCCCAGTCAAAACAAAAGCTCCTTTCCAGCAATGGGGGCTTGATTTCATAGGTGAGATAAATCCACATTCAAGTGCCCAACATAGGTGGATTCTCACTGCCATAGATTATTTAACCAAGTGGGTGGAAGTGATCCCTACAAGGAAGGCCACTGATTCAGTGGTTATAGATTTTTTGGAAGAGAATATATTGGCAAGATTTGGATGTCCTAGAAAGATAGTAACAGAGAATGCACAGGCTTTCAAGTCAATGGCAATGGTCAGTTTTTACCAAAAATATAATATTGTGCTAGGACATTCCACAGCATATTATCCACAAGGAAATAGTCTGGCTGAATCTTCTAATAAGAGTTTGATCAGTATAATTAAGAAAGTCTTAAATGAAAATAAAAAATCTTGGCACTTACATTTAAAGTATGCTTTATGGGCAAATCGTATAGGAACGAAGAAGTCTATCGGTACTTCACCATTTCAAATGGTTTATGGAACAGATGTAGTATTTCCCATAAACTTAGCACTTCTTGTGATGAAACTGTGGCAGGATGAGAAGGAAGAGCCAAATCCTTTCACTAGAAGAATAAACCAGCTGATTGAAGTTCAACAACACAGGGATGTAATAGATGAAAAGCTATAGAAATACCAAGATAATATGAAGATGCTATTTGATCGCAAGGCCAAGAACATGAACTTTCTTCCAGGAGATCTAGTTTTGAGGTGGGATGTTCGAAAGGAAGATTTGGGAAAAAACGGTAAATTTGATCACATCTGGTATCGACCCTTTAAAATATCATCTTATGAAGGTAAAAACTCTTTTCTACTGGAAAATTTAGATGGTAAGATCCTAAATGCCCCTGTTAATGCACGATTCTTAA
>ML792325.1:133808-198515 GCA_009831015.1 Picea engelmannii | reverse complement strand
TATATATAAAACTAAATAAATAAAAAATAAAAATAAAATAAAATAAAATAAATTTGTATATACCGGTTTCTTTCTCAAATTTTTGAAAAACTACTTTGTTAAAAAAAAAAAAAAAAATCCAATCCACAGTTATTTCTGAAATTATGTCTGAGGTATTCTGTTTTTTAGATTGTTGAAAAGTCTCATTTAATATCCTCAGTATTATCTTTTATATTTTAAAAAAAAATTGTATCAGAGTTGAAAAGATTTTGTATCGACTTTGAAAATCATCAAATGATTGAATTCAGTTAGGTCAGTTTTCATGATTTTTCTCTTGGACTAAAAAATGGTTAGATTTGAGATTAACTCTGAATATCTTAAGTTGTTTAACAGTTTGTCTAAACTTTTAAGCTTGCTCAAAAGAAGATCCCTTGAAAATATTTTTCCCTTTTTCTCTACAGACTAAGGAGGTCTTGAAGGTTGAGAAAAATTGGTCTAGAATAATCAAAACAAGTTGACAAACCTCTATTATAAAAATTTACACAGATCACTACCCCTGATATATTAAGTATCATTGATTGCCCCTGCTTCGTAAGCATGAGCTAACTATAAGACAGATGGTGAAAGGAAATTCATAATTGATTTCCCCCATCTAGTCCTACAGACGATGAAAGGAAATTCATTTAAATGATTTCCCTTGTCTAAAAATAAAAAATAGATAACTTCACCGGGGTATTGAATAGGCCTGCTGGCAGTGAAGCAATGTCTAAGCATAAAATAAATACTTGAAGAGGTGAAAGGAAATTCAGTAAAAAGGGACAGATAACTTCACCGGGGTACTGAACAGGCCTGCTGGCAGTGACACAATATCTGAGGTATCTGTAAGGTTGTCATATTTATCTATAACTCTATTCTAGTTATTAATTTTTTTGAAACCGGATATTCATCTTCAGTCAAAATAGAGCTTCCCAATTTTTAAATTATAAATTTTATTTCGATTGATGCAAGCTCAAATGTTCAATAATCTGTTGAGTTTCTAAAGATTATTCTAATCATCTCAATACTAACTCAATTTTGGAATGAGAAGGAGAATTTTGAAGAGGACTATAACTGAATTTCAAATAAGTGAGAAGTTTTGAAAAGGTTTTCAAAGACTTTATGTATTCTCTTTTCCTACTCCTTGATTAGTTTATCAGAGATAAATCCTTGACCCCATTACCCAATGAAGTCACTGAGTCTGTATGTTCTCCTCGTCCCGCAGGGAGACGAGCTCCCCAGTTGGAGCCTATGTTGAAACAAACCTTGAATTTTTTATTTTTAAAGATAAAAGATTTGTATTTTTGAGTCTTTGAATTTTTCAAATTTCCTAAAGCAAAATTTTTATCACTAATGAATTCGCGATGCCTTTTATGGTTTATTGTTGGACAAAGAATGGAAAAAATCAAAATAAACATAAGTTTTCCAACACTTTTTCAACCGATCTTTTAAATGAGTAGTAATTTAATTTAAGGAATTTTAATTTAAATCGGAGTATCGAGATTCAAAGTTTTGCATGAACAAATGTTTAATGTAAATTGAATTGTGAAATCCTGATGCCCGATTTCTCGAAGCTTTAAAACTCAATTAAAATGTAATTTACTTAATTCAGAATTAATAAGGGTATAAACATTAATTAACCACATCGCGAAATCGGGATTCACAGTTTTGTGAAATCAAATAATCTTGTCATCGAGTTTCCCGATTTCCTGATTTCCCGATACAGTTAATCCTTAATTAAAGTTTTGAATTGATTTAATTACAACTCAAAACGATTAAGTGTTAATTAATTACATCGCGATATTGGGATTTGCGGTTTGCTGAGAAGCATGTTTCATGCCATCAGATTTCCCGAAATCCCGATCCCCGATTTTTCGATTGATGAAATACCGAAAAGGTCTAAACTTGATTAATTAAGATAATAAAAAATTTTTAATTTAAAATTATACATCGCGATTTCGGCAATCGGGGTTCTTCGACGACATGTTTCCTTGACATAAAAAATGTCGAAACTCCGAAAAACAGATTTTCAAATTTAATTCAAGGTTAATGCTAATTAATCATCCTTCTAAATAAGGCTTAAAGTTAAATTTTCTTCGAATTTCTTTAAAGCGTCATTCTCTGATTTAGTAAATTTCTATTATATTTGAAAACACTGAGAAAACATAAGTACAAACATTAAATGCATATCTTTGGAAATATCTTTTGCATTTAAGAGCCTTAATTTCCTAACAGAAGTACAAATCTCAATGTTTTTATGATATATTCGAAGTAAACTTTTAAAACGAATGTATAATCATTCCAAAGCTAAATCCCTCTCTGTTACAGGTTTTCAAGTAAACACAGAGCTATGGCACCCAAAAAGGCTTCAAAGAAAAATGAAGAGCAACCAGAAGGTGATATTATTTCCGATACTACTGCATCTGGGGTACACTCTGTCAAATCATGGAATGGAATTTCCGAACAACTAGAGGATGAACTTAAATATGCAACCACTGATTCAGACAATCACCTCCGAGATATTGCCGAGACTGAGCTTCATAAGGTTGTTGCACGTCCGAGACTTGTGTCATATACCGATATGATCGCTTGGGCTCTGGATAAAGTAGATGTCCTGACCAGAAGTATTCTAAATGAGCAAGGAGCTGTCATCGGCTCATTTAGGCCTAAACATATTCAAGTAATGTATAATCTCTCGCCCAATTATAGACACACTTTTAATTTTGAATTTGTAGTTGCATTTCAAAGAAAAGAGTGCATTGAAGGTGGCCAAACATACCCTGACATGATAAGAGGATGGGCCAGAGATGAAAACAAGTTTAGGGCCGATTTACATGGAATTTATGCCACAACTTCCTTAAACAAATATATGGTGTATGTAGCAATGATGTTATGTAGACTTTTTGGGAGAAAGGATCCTTGTCATTTTCATGCAGATTGGACACCTTTCTTAGAGGAAGTTTCAGAGGGCTGCAGTTTTAATTGGCACAAAATTCTGTCAGATAACCTTATGTCAGAGGTTATGAATTACAAAGGAGCTAGGTCAAAAGGACAGCCAATGTCTTTTTATATGTCAGCTTATATCATGGATTCCATTTGTTTTATGACTCCTTTCCCATTAATGAATTGGAGTTGGAATGTTTCTTTCCCAAAGCCTGTTCATAAGTACCACTCAGCTCTCTGGGAAGAAAATGCAAAAAATGTTTTTTATGAGGTTTGTCATTATGTAATTATCCCTTTGCACAAAATATTCTTTGGATGCAAACCTCCTCGCATTTCTAATACCATCATAGAAAACCTCAAGTTAGTTGCTGACTGGTTCATTGAGGAAACTTTTTCCTATGTTAGGGTTTATGGCTGTTCTATTCCGCCACACGCACTCCCAAAAATTTTACCAGAGAGGTTGATATGTAGAGAAGTGGCTTATCAGCTAGTCAATGGTGGAATTGGGTTAGAATTAAAAGCTCAACAGAAAAAAGTATGGCCATCTTTTCATGTTTATATAGGAAAATTCATTTTATTAAACATAGGCCATTCTAAGGCAGAAGCCGAGTTGATGGACGAAGTGAAATTAGCAAGTATAGAGCACAGGAAACACGACCCTTACCAAATAATCAGTCGGCATTTCACACAATGCAATTTAAAGGCATATGAACATGAATTTTCAGTTTATGATGATGTTTTTAAAAATACTAAATCTTATGAGGAAGTGCAGAGCAGAGTGCAAACCTTGTCACCTGATGCACAGGTGGGGTTTGCATCTTTTCAAAGAAATAGACGATGCTGTCTGCCAAAGATTTTACAAGGTGAAATGTCAACTTCATTGCTAGAGCAAGAAACAATTCCTCCGGGGTTTGAAACCATTGTTCAGGATAACTCAAGTGATAGAGATAAGTTGAAAGATCTTGAAATACCTACCCAGAATACAGAGGGTTCTCAGACCAAAGAACCAGAGACAGAAAAGGGCAAAGGAATAGAAACCAGTCCAATAGTTCTCGATGATATTCCAAAAAATGTTGGAGGAACAACTTCAAAAGCAATCGACAGTCCTATCACAGCATTGACCCCACTACAGTCTACTTTCGGAACCCCTCATGAAGGAGTTCTATATGTAAGTGACTTAGAGCCAATCACCAGAGATGAAATCCCTTCATCTGATTATTTTTTTAGTAAAAAACAAAGAGCTGTCTTGAAACAGGAAATTCATCCTGTAGGAGAAAGAATGATCAAAAAACATAAAATTATCATTGATGGGAAGAAACTCAATGAAGGAGAATTTGCTACAAAGTTAGCAGGAACCATGGGTGCTATAGCATCAACCACCATGTATTTTGTAGGGAATCTAACAACTATGTTGTAGCAAAAGGATCAAGAAATAATGTAGTTGCAGGACAGATTAAAGGAAAATGAAAGAATTATCAGATGGGAATACAAAAAGGTATAGAACAAGCTAGACTCAAAGACATCCAAGAAATCCAAAAGTTGAATGAAAACTTGGATGAAGCAAAACACATGATACACGTTACTCAAGAAGAAGTGCAAAAGATGGGCGATGAAAATAAATCTCTGCAAGATAAAATTATTTCAATTACTAATCAAGTAATCGAAATGGAACATTTTAGGACTAAAGCATTAGAGATATATGCAAACATTGAGGAAGAACAACATAAAATATTCTGTAATCTGGAAATCATCCAAAACTATTTTCAAGAATCTAATAGGTCTATGGAAAAGGTAGTTCAGAAAGAAAGAGAAGCTAAAGCAACAAGGAATTTTTTTCAAAAGGTAATAACTTCTTTACAAAAAGAAGAAACTGGAAAAACACAGAAATTATCCATTTCGGAGAAGTTAAAAGGAGATATAATGATAAAAGTTTGGGAAACAAAATTGGAAGAATATAAAAGAATTACTAGAGGAATCAATGAAGATTGTCAAAGGATCTTCAATCTTATCGAAAACAATTCAGTAAATATTGGGACAGATGGTTTTTCCAAGTTATTAGGTGAATTCAACATTACCAGGTATCAGCTAAAATCAAAAGAAGAAATCGAAAAAAAGAAATCAGAAATATCAAATATTAAAATGGTCAATATTACAGAAATAGATAAGTGGATGATAGCTTCAAGTTCAAAGTTGGAAAAGGTTAAATTCACAGAGAAAACAATAGAAAGCCAGTTTTGAGGCCTACAAACAAGTTTTTTCTCTTTTGAAGCAAATGAAGTACCTGAGGCTCCTAAGGTCTTGGTAAACCTTTTAGGGAAATATGTTCAATGCATTGAAACAGATAAAGAAAGTTCATCAACACAAATTTAAAATTTTGTAAATATTTTTATTTTTTAGAATTTTGAAAAGAATTGTAGACAGTTGACATTAGTGTATGTAACCGTAATATTAGGAATTTGGTTAGTTACCAACGAAAAACTTTGATAGAAAAGTATAAATATAGTTTCAAAAGGCTGAAAGAGGGCTTTAGAAATTTTGTAGAAGGCCAATTTTGGTAATATCAGCTTTGAAGTTCATCAGAATATAAACCGCAAACAAGATTCTGGATCCTGCAATTTTGTGACTATGTTTCTTCCCCTGTTTATCATAATTTGTTAAATCTTCCTCTTAATGTGTTTTTCTAACAAGTAAATCATTTTGAAGTTATATACATTGTTGTTTATTGTTTCAAATTGGTTTCGATGTTGAATGTTTTATAGTCTTTCCTCTGAAATTATTTTAGTGATTTTAAGACCTGTAAACCTTATGTTCCTTAATATTTAATTCTGTTAGAAATATTGTTTTTCTTTCATCATTGTTAATTGAAATATAAGATTCTTTCTAGATAAAAGCCTTATATTTCTCTATATTGTGTTCCATTGTTTACAATTTCAAAATTGTTACAAAACCAGGAAATGGCCTTGATTGTGTTTTTACATTACTGTTTTAGATTTTAAAGTTGTTTCATTAATATCATCTCTGAAAATCTGAAGTAGCCAATCGATAAAAACCCATTTACAAACATTTAAAAACCCTATCATCCATGACAGTCCCTAGTGGCAGACAACCTAACGTAGAACCTGGTCTTTAGGATCAAACCAACATCGCACTAAACTTATTCAATACTATTCTACAAACAACAACCAATAGGGCTGAGTTAGAAATATCGTGGGCTGCTATTGAATGTGACATTAGCATCCAAGAGAAATGGGAAGCAAGACAGAGACAGTTGAGAAACTGAATCTTATCTAGTCTTTCTTTGTTTCTTTATTTTAAAGTATTATCGTAAAAATCTTTTTCGGATGCCTTGACGGTATTTTTTATAGCCTTAAAACATAAACTCAGGAACAACAAAGAGAAAAAGTCTAATATCAGGATTCGTGAAGTCACGAAGTCCGAAACTCCAAAAAGGTGAGAAGTTCCGTTGTGATACTCGCATTGACGATGTGTCAGAATTTCGACATTTCGACATATTGACAGATAGGAAGTCGAGACTTTTGTCCCGAAATTCCCAAATTCATGAGTTGCGATAAGGGGTAGCGACGAGTTCAGGATCTCGACACTTCGGGTGTTGGGATACAAAGGAGGTAACTATTCAGGGAGTGAAGTCGTGAAGTGTCGAAGTTGAGCATAAGAGACACGTGGCATAACCTTAAGGTGGGGCCCGTGTGACTGGTAGGTGAACATGTCTCGCCTGGAGGAAGGATTCAATACTCCATTTACTTCTCATGTCTCAGGGATTCGCAAGATAAGAGCATGAGAGCTCGACATTGAAACTTGCAAAGTTGCGAGTAGCGAGAACGCGGGGAGAAAAGACAACATAGCTTCTTAGGGTTTCATGAAAGAAAGGTGCCAAGGTCGGATGCCACAAATTGCGAAGTGGCAAGTAGTGAGAGGAGCTAGCACTAAGCTTAGCTGGTGGTCACGTGTGGAGGGCATTGATAGAGGAGAGCTATACCCATTTCGTAATCTCGGATATCGTGGGATTGAGAAGGAAGAGTTGGGAGTCATGACTCAGGAACTCACGAGTTACGAGTTGTGACAAGTGCCTTTGGAATTGGGCCTTGGTCATAGCGTTGTGGTAGCATGAAAGGGCAGAGCTCACGCCTAGTGTTGTTTGCACAGGAGAGCTTCTGAAAGGACCTATGGATCGACTGAAATTGAGATTCCAACAGGGAGTCAAAAGAGTCGATCCGGATCAAGAAGATAAAGAAAAATATTGTGAGTGGATCTTGGCCCGAGGGCCGATAGGTCTGCATCACCTTTGTAGTGAATAGCATTATTATGTGAAGAGTACCCATGAGAAAGTTAAGAACTTTCTTATAATTGTTGGATTAGATGTGAAATTATAGGATCTTGTAGCCATTATTGGCGAACAACTTGGATCCAATCTAGTACAATGGAGGATCGGAAGAACAGGGACCCTTCATCTTCATATTTTCAAGAAGGAGAATCAACAACAACATTTTCTTTACCTTTCTTGTAAATGATCTCATAGTAATATACAAAGAGGTTAGTTACCCATTTTTGTTTCTCTATAGAGGAAGGCGGTTTCTCCAGAAAATACTTGAGTCTTTCATGATTTGCATTAATTTGGAAGTGTTTCCCCAAGATATAAATGCACCAGAGATCCATTGCATGCATAATAGCAAACATTTCCTTTCCATAGATTGATTGTCTCAAATGGCGTTCTAAAAATTGTTTGTTGGTAAAGGCCAAAGGTATGCTCTCTTACATAAGGACTATTCCAATTCCTCTTCTGGAGGCATCACATTCTAGGACAAAGGTTCTTTTGAAATCAGGAAGGGCCAAGACCAAAGTATTACACATAACTGCCTTCAATGCTTGAAAGGACATATTAGCTATGGGAGTCCAAGTGAAAGAATTATTTTTAAGTATATCAGTGAGAGGTTCCACAATATTTACATAATTCTAAACAAACTTACGCTAATAGTCGGTTAAACCCGAAAAAACATACAAGTGTTTGATAGTCTTAGGGAGAGGCCAATCCTTGATTTCTTCAATCTTCTTAGGATCCACCCGTACACTAGCCTTGCCAAAAATATGATGCAAGTACCTAAATTTCTAGACACCAAAGGAACATTTATAGTGTTTGAGGAAATGTTGATTCTAAGAGAGTAGATGAAGAACTTGATCCACATGGGCAAGATGGGATTGCCAAGTTTTACTATAGATGAAAATATCATCAACTAAAACTATGACAAAATGATGGAGAAAAGGAGAGAATACATGATTCATGAGGATTTTGAAGGTGGAGGGGGCATTACATAGGCCAAAGGGCATGACCAAGAACTCATAGTGACTCTCATGAGTTCTAAAGGAAGTCTTGGGGATTTTTGGTGCAATTATATGCATAATATATTACCAAACATAAATTATCGAATAGGATTCGTAATCAGTAGAGTTCATGCACTATATGTGCTAACAACAGGATGTATAGATATATCTTATGAGTATAGCATAAACAAGAGACATTGAAACTCAACACTTTGTTTTCACACTTCAAAGATAACACTCTCCACACATTTCAAGATTCAGAAATAAAAACTCATAAACAAGCATATGATCTAAATCTCTTGCTCAGGTGATGGACATGTTCATTGATGGCTCATGAAATGAAAAGATGAATTTTGATTCTATCTCCTAGAGAAACTAAAATAACAACAATTAACACTTTGCACATTCACAACATTCCATTATAGGTGCATGCAGGGTGAGAGATGGAGGTCTTGATTGTGCATGTCTTATCAAGGTGTAACCTAATCAATTCTCGGAAAGAAATATAGGTGTAGTGGGATGCTCCATTAAAGCTCATGTATGGTGAAATATGGAGATCCAAATATTCTTGTTTTTCCACACTTTGCAACAAATTCCAATAGTGAAATTAAAACAAAATAATATGAAATCAAAATAATAGGTACATGAAATGAAAATCTACACTAATAATTTACCATGATATTACCAAGATAGATCAATGGCCCTTGCCGATGCCAACATGGAATCTTTTAGATCAGCAGATGTTAACTTCTAAAAGACACAAGATCATTGAATTCTAACTTTCATTAATCTTCAACAAGTAGGTTTACAAAAAGAGTATTTTCATGAATCCAATCTACATCATAACAATTTTACCCCTCTCATGAAGAGAGGGTACTCTCTTTTATACATGAGATATTTGAAAAGAAGATAAGAATATAATAATTATAGATCCACTTTTCTCTCAACCAATTTCCCATTATTACAAAATATGATCCCTTCAAATCCTGACACATATCTCTCATATGTCTTGGATAAGATATGTTATCCATTCCTCATGATATTCTTCTTGAAATAGGCTTGAATTATCTCCTCAAATCTTGAAATGGTGGAGGAAGTATTCAAGAAGTATTTTTGAATTAATCCTTCACATATTCCTACACATGATAAAGCTCACACATTTTTGAGATATATACTAAAACATGTCGATTTTCTAATATTTAATCACAAATTCTCTTTTAATACTAAAAGGAATAAAGTGGAAAATAATAAGGTGAAACCCAAATATATTTATGAAAATGATATCATGAAAGTTTAATGGGGCGGTGAAATGTGAATAATTATGAAGGGAAAGGTGGATGCAAATACAACATTTATGAGTTCAAACATACCCCCGAACTGAACTTGTTGCATGTCCGCATGCAACTATCTATGGATCTTCTCAAGAAATTTTGGCATCTGAATTTTAGCTTTGAGTGATGATAATGAATGTTTCCAGGATGGGAATGACATGAGTAACAGATGGAATTTTCTTATGGTTGGTTCTTGTGTGAAAACCATGAATATAAAGAATGTTGGTTCTTGTGTTAACACCATTTATTTCATTATTTGTTCTCTTGTTGTTATGATAATAATTGACCCATATACTTACTGGAAAAGATAAGCTACTATGTGCATAAAGAAACATCACTGAGTATAAGAAATCCCTTTTTCATATTTGTGAGTCAAGCCAATATGCATATCAATGCTTATGAAGAAAAGTGCAATAGAGTATTGTTGGAAGAAAAAACATGTTGGTAAATGGTAAATGAGACGAAAAATGGAGTAATGGTAGTGGAAAAATGGAGCGATGATAGCGAATATAGCCCAGCCCCCCNAATTGATTGCATGTCCTCATGCAATGTTGCATGAATCATAGAAGTGAAAAGGAAAGGAAGAATGGTGAGGGATTTTTCCAAATTATTCATTGCTAGTAGTTGAGGAATTAGATGATTAAATTTTAGAAAATAACATACCTCCACTTACCCAAAATGTTGATGAAATATGCAATAAGAATATGGTTGATGGGGTTGTTAGAGAATTGAGGATGTCATTGTTGTAGGATCATGTGAAAGGTGATTGTTGTGATTTTTGTTGTAGTTGTGAGTGTTGTAACTGTTGGATCAAAGAATGTGAAGTGGTGGAATCCAAACTATTGTTGATGAATCATGGAAAACATGAAGTATGAAAGTGGAAATGTGGTACTCTCATATGGCTGGAAAAATACTGCTGCAACTGTTGATGCAATCATGGAAAAGTGTATAGTCTTCACTGGCTTCTAAACTCGATGGTACAATTCTAGTCATGTGAATGAACGTGTCGATGTCGATCATGAAAAGTATTCATTGGATTACTAACCATTGATGAGTGTCGTTAACCAATGCAAGGAAAACTCACCATTGATGTCAATGAGTGCCAAGGTACCTAAGTACATCTTGTGAAGTGAAAATGAATGAGTTGATGTTGAGCCACTTGTAAGATCTAACAATCAAGGGACATTGATGTATTCCCTTGATTGTCAGTGACATAACTTTCCATTAAGGCATGCAAGCCTCTAGGTACTCAAAAGGACTATAGTCTTTATCCAAGATAAGGTGTTGAGGTCGACAGGGTAAGACTTGTTGAAAGGTGAGCCTTAAGGAATCCCACAATAGTCAATGCGAGTTCATACAAAATGATTGGTAGGACTATAGATGAAGAGATCTCAGTAGCAACAAGTTTTTATGGAAAGGAAAGCGAGGCAATGTAGTGATGAAAAGGAAATGAATGGTTTTATTCGTAAGGAAAAAATATGAACTGAAAATAAGAAAGAGATGTATGCGACTTAGAAAGATAAACGTGTGTGAAGTCATGAAGGATAAGGAAATGAAACGGTGGACTTCAATATATGGATGAGGAATAATATTGGAAGGAGAAGGGTAAGTGATCATGTCATGATACAAATGGTTTCTAAAAGGCTTCTTATGATAAATGGTGTGACATATGCGATAGAAACTGAACTCCTTCAATTTTTTAACAAAGCTTGTTTTTTTTCGGAAAAGTTTCTATGATCCTTGAAAATCACTTCAACAACAAAATGTGATCAACTCTAAAATTGAAAAATGTGAGTACTAATATTGCAAGAAAGCTTATGAGAATTTCGAAAACATAGAATACGCAAATTGATACTAATTCTATCAACCAAATGAAAAATGGAATGCGTTTTTACCGGTTGGTGATAGCGCTTTTTTTAAAATCCTCTTCGTTAATACCTGGTGAAGCTGGATTCACAATAATTTTATCATAAAAATATAAAGACATGATTCCAATGATGGTTTCAAAAAATGTGAAAATCCATTTGCAATTTGTCTTTTAATTATTTTTTTATTTTTGATAAAAAAAATAGCAAAAACCTCCGGATGGGGTGCCACGCAGAGCAGGGTGGGCATGTGGAGAAGCGCCAGGAGGGGCCATTAACGGTGGCCAAACACCCTCATACCCCCGCTAGTTATGAGGGGCATCACTTCAGTCGGCCTCCACCTTTTGACGGGGCCTCTCGCTCACGCGAACAAGCCGACCAACCAGAGCATTAAGCCCGTGGACTTAATGAATACAACTACCATTTTTTCGCTTATCCACCTTCTCAGTGGCTTTGGGATGCATTCACAACTTACAAAGCTGAGAAAGAATAGATGTGTAGGGGTAGTTCTAGATCTCGTCCTCATTCTCATCATGCCACGAGATCGAGGAAGACCCCGTAGAGGAGCAGGGTGGTATACGACCGACTCTCAATGGAAAAGGCATAAGCGATTAGAGAGAGCTCTGGTTATTGCCAAGAAAAAGAGACCCAGGGAGGCCAAAGAAACAGACTCGCCCCCCAGAACTTATGTTGAGGAAATTCCTTTGATGGAACTCCCCCACGACGTTTCTGAAAGTCACATGTTTACAGTTCTGGAAATTGGAACCCCCCTGCGTGTATTGGAGCAGAAGCACCACCTCCTAGCCAGCGAGAAGCAGACGGTCCCAGTGACACTCCCACTAAGGAATTCACCACCTTCCTAGTAGAGGAAGAGCTTCCATAATGCAACAAGGAATTGAAATGGCAAGGAATGTAGCATGCACACTAGGAGACATACGTTGAGAAAAAGTCGCCACCCCCTCCACCACTTCTTCACCTGGAGCACCTGAACCTAATTTTTGAGGTCTGCAGCATGGTGGAAAACCAAATCTTTACGGTTGTCCCCATTAACCAATGCCTCGATATGCTGTATGCAGCTTACTCTAGTGCCACCCCACGATGACAATGCCCCACCTTCACTCATCTCTATGCCATTCCTGTGAGAAGCGGCAAGGAGACAGACGACCGTGAGGACACTAGTTAATAGGTTCTCCTATTCAACATTGTTTCAAACTCTTTCTCTTTTTGATGTTTATTAGAGTTGTAGATCTTCTAGTTCATAGCCATGTTAGCGATAGCATAGGCATTATCAAACTGCTGTTGAAACTGGCCATGCACCCTAGTTTCCTATGGGCAGGGTGGCAAAACGATGTTTTGAACTTGCATGTTATTTTGGACAGGCCAACTTTCTTGGTTTCCTTCATAGGAGGGACAACTGGCACCTCCATTTCATGGTGTAATTTTGAATCATTAATATAATAGGATCTGTTTTTACTTATAAAAAAAAAAAAAAAAAACCAACAACAACAAAAACAAAAACAATAATGCAAATTACAATAGGCAAATTCATTATCTCACCAGTCTTCAGATTAATGACTTGATCACAATCGAAACATCAAATGATTCATGAGTAAATACATTCTCCCTGTATCCTGCAAGGATCTGATTGTCAACTGAATCAAATGATCACAACAAATTTTACTTTGCAACAATTGACACAGAGATCAAGTTTTTGAGGCACATGAATCTCTTCTTCCTTTTCTAGAGGCAATGCTATCTCTCCAAAATCGAGCATGTCTACAATAAGTCCAACCATCAGGAATAATTCCTTACAAATACCCACTATACTCACAAGCATATTTTTTAACATGGCTCGTTGTATATGAAATACACATGTGGGAATAGTCTATCTGGTATGCACCAGGGGGATGCCTACCCTTAATGTATTTGTAAATCCATGATATGGCAGATAAGGTTGCCAATCCAAACCCTCCGACATTCAAGAAACCTCCAATTGCTACAAACAACACATTTTCCACAAATATCAATAAGGGACTAAATAAAATGAGAACAAGAGTGAGAAAAACCAATCCTACAACCATTCTAGTTAATGTGAGACTCGTCAAAAGCAACAAAATTGAACCAGAAATGAACAGGGTGATGAAACACAAGATTTGAGTTGAATTGGGTGTATGATCATGAATTTTCTGCATCATTCCATGATACTGATCAACCATCTGAAATTCCTGAAAATACTGAAAAGAAAAGAATCCAATGATATGTTCATTGTATAGACTGATAATTTTAGTTTTCCAGAGGCTAACTTGCTTCATTGATCCATCCGATCATTTAAACTTTGAGACATCAATATTGAATGTATAGAAGGAAATGTATACTGATATGCAACAAGACAACATGATGACTATTTGACAACGTCAAGACACCTTGGCAGAATGATAATCTGGCAAATTAATGTGCATAGAGAAAAACCATAAATACTGTAGAGTCATGGCAAGTTGTCACACAACGTTGGAATATTAAAGGCACAATCTATAAATGGCCAAGTCTATGACTTGTGTAGCCAAATATTGGCAGTAAAAATCCATGAACGGATTTTTCAAGAGCCTATCCAAAGAGAATTATGCCTAGATTATAATGAAAATTGGGGAATTTGTTTTTGATCCATTATAAAAGAATTTGATCCCGTAACCAATAGAAAACAGGAAATGATACAACTAGTTCTTATCCATCCATAATCCTTATTCCCATCTCCTTCTGGAAAGAGGTAAATCACCCTTTCATTTTTCTCACCAGTACCTCGAAACATATGGTGGAGAATGCCCTTTCTATTGCTCACTCTCAAGATATGATGCTGAGCTTTCATGGGAAAAGTTACGGCTATATAAAGAAACCATATCGTCAACTTATACCCAATACACATTCCATCAGAAATTTTGTACTTCGGGTGAGTTTTTGTATGTCAAAGATGGTGCAAATACACAATAAGCACATCATTCCTTGCATCCGTGCAAAATGATTTATTCTCTAGATACAAGCAATCACTATAATGTGGCAATCGAATCTATGAACCAAGCCTTCTTATCACATTTTCAAACAATAGGTCGATTACATATTGGGTAAGAATCCTGTAAAATTGCATCCCAATTCGACCATTGTAATAATTTAATTTCTAGCAGAGTCATGTATTGATGTTTATTGGTTGTATCTTTGTCAAATTTCACACACATCGTTATCGAGATTTATAAATAATTTTAAAATGAATATGGCAGCTATGAGATTCCAAAATCCATTGATAAATTCCCATCGTCAATTAGATTTTCCTTCTCCTCAACTAGGTTTCTGTGCAATTGATTCCATCTCCTTCACTACTTCACTCATGCTCGTTCGATCTGCGACAGTTTCCTCGATGCACTTCAATGCTAGGCTTACAAATATTTCAAGGCCTAGAAGAAGGCTAATGTGTGAGTCTGATCTGAGTAGCAGGGGATCCACCAATTATCAAATATTGGCATTAAAATATCGCACTGGTAGCTTCTTGTAATTCAACAACTTGACTCCTCCTCAAAATCATCAAATACATCATATGATATACTCGTTATATCTTCACATGGAGAATCTTGCAACCACAATGTCTTATATGTCAAATCTTGTACCCAAGAAATACATGCATGAAATACATGCATGGAAAAATCCTTTCCATATTATGAAGCAATGCATATATTTTATTTGTTGTAAGGTGAAGGACACGGTAGCCATGGCTCTGCGCGTTACACCAACCACTCGGCATTAGACAACTAGACCATTATTTTTTATTATATATATATATATATATATATATATATATATATATATATATATTTAAATGTTTTTATTCCTATATTAAATAAAACACAAAGATACTATATTAAGATCAAAACACAAAGCCAAAATTATTTTATTTTTTATTTTATTTTATTGTATTATTCTTAAATTTTGAAGGAAAATAAAAAACAATTCAAATTCAAATGAAATTGAAGAAAAATAAATTTATTAGCAAATGGAGATCTCAAAAAAATTAAAGATTTTTCTTTTACATTGTTATGCTTCTTGAAAACATTTATAGACATCCTACTTTCTGATCCTCAGGATCGCACAAAGCACGAAAGGAGAGCTTACTTATTGACATTGAAACTGATATGTTTTATTCCTTTGAACTTACCTACTCTACTCTAATTGGAAGTTAGAAATTAATTAAGTGTAGTGAAAGACCCAATGTAGCCATAAGTGAAACAGTAATAAGAATATGTTCACTGTGAATTTCGCAAATGACAATCGAAAATATACATAAACGTGCAAAATTAACTGTTGAAACTGTAAATTAACAAAATAAAAAGAAAAACTAAATGGATCTAACCTCGTACTCGCTTGAAACAATCGTTCAATAAGGATTTCATAGGCACGATTTCCCTCCTTCATGTCATGTTGCAACTCCTTGTTGTCCTCCTCGACCTCCTGCTCCCATAATTGTTCTTCATTAAATCTATAGGATCCCTCGAATGTTGATGCCTCGTTCGTTGCTAGAGGAGTAATTAATCCCTCGGTTGTTGTCAAGATCTCCATTTTATGAGAAGAGGAGATCCAAACCTTTGCAAGAATCTGAGTGAGTTGTTCCAAGAGATTCGTATAGATTAAACTCATTGTTAAACCATATTGAAAAATGAGATTCTTATAGCACCCCAAAAATGATTTGTCATCAAAGATTTGAATTTTAAAACTAAGAAATCAAAACTATTTGTAAAAATAAAACACACCAAACTTGAAATCCTTGCGTTACTGGGACCCTGCTATCACCAGGTTATCAATTCACACAAGTTAGCTAATCATAAATAAAAACTAAATTTTCATAAATAAAAGAACACTTTTGCATAAAATATGGAGAAACACACTTCTGCATAAAAGGGAGAGGACAACCTAACTTTGGAGCAAGCCCACTAAAGTGGAAACGTCGACTCTTCCCTCACATCTTACCATATTCTCTCCACCCTTATTTCGTCCATAAAACCAATCCAAAATCATTAAATAAATATAATTCAAATGCTAGCTATTACTGTTGTTACTGTTTACAACTCCCCGACAACAACACCAAAATGTTGGTGCAATTATATGCATAATATATTACCAAACATAAATTATTGACTGGGATTCGTAATCGGGAGAGTTGATCCACTATATGTGTTGGCATCAGGTAGTATATCTACATCCGATGAGTATATAATGAAGAAGAGACATTTGAAACTCAATACTCTATTTTCACACTTCAAAGATAACAATCTCCACGCACTTTAAAATTCAGAAGGAAAAATGCATAAACAAGCATATGATGTAAATCTTTTGCTCAGGTGATGGACCTGTTCATTGATGGCTCATGAAAGGAAAATATTAATTTTTATTCTATCTCATGGAGCCACTAAAATAACAACAATTAACGCTTTGCACATTCGCAACATTCCATTATAGGTGCATGTAGGGTGAGAGATGGAGGTCTTGATTGTACATGTGTTAGAAATGTGTAACCTAATAAATTCTGGAAAAGAAATCTACGTGTAGTGGGATGCTCCATTAAATCTCATGTATGGTGAAATATGGAGATCCAATTGTTCCTACATTTCCACACTTTGCAACATATTCTAATAGTGAAATCAAAACAAAATAATATGAAATCAAAATAACAGGACGTGAAATGAAAATCTACACTAATAATTTACAATGAGATTACCAAGATGGATCGGTGGCGCTTGCCAATGCCAACATGGAATATTTTAGATCATCATATGCTAACTTCTAAAAGACACAAGATCATTGAATTCAAACTTGCATTAATCTTCAAAAAGTAGGTTTACAAAAAGACTCTTTTCATGAATCCAATCTACATCATAACAATTCTCCCCCTCTCATGAAGAGAGGGCACTCTCTTTTATACATGAGAGCTTTAAAAATAAGATAAGCATCTCATAATTATAGATCCACTTTTCTCTCAACCAATTTCCCATTATTACAAAATATGATCCCCTCAAATCCTCACACATATCTCTCATATATCTTGGATAAGATATGTTATCCATTCCCCATGATATTCTCCTTGAAATAGGCTTGAATTATCTCCCCAAGTCTTCAAATGGTGGACGAAGTATTCGAGAAGTATTTTTGAATTAATCCTTCACATATTCCTACACATGACAAATCTCACACATTTTTGAGATATATATGAAAACATGCCAATTTTCTAATATTTAATCACAAATTCCCTTTTAAAACTAAAATGAATAAGGTGGAAAATAATAATGTGAAACCCCAATATATTTATGAAAATGATATCATGAAAGGTTAATGGGGTGATGAAATGTGAAGACTGATGAAGGGAAAGGTGGATGAAAATACGACATTTCTGAGTCCCAACATAGCCCCAAATGAACGTTTTGCATGTTCGCATGCAACTATGCATGGATCTTCTCAAGAAATTTTGGCATCTGAATTTTGACTTTGAGTGATGATAATGAATGTTTCCAGGATGGGAATGACACGAGTAACAGATGACATTTTCTTATGGTTGGTTCTTGTGTGACAACCATGAATTAAAGGAATGTTGGTTCTTGTGTTAACACTATTTATTTCATTATTTGTTCTCTTTTTTTTATGATAATAATTTACACATATACTTACTGGAAAAGATAATCTATCAATGTGCATAAGGAAACATCACCGAGTATAAGAAATCCCTTCTTCATATTTGTGAGTCATGCCAATATGTATATCAACGCTTATGAAGCGAAGTGAAACATAGTATCGTTGGAAGAAAAAAGATGTTGGTAAATGGTAAATGAGACGAAAAATGGAATAATGGTAATGGAAAAATGGAGTGATGATCATGAATGTTTCCAGGATGGGAATGACATGAGTAACAGATGGAATTTTCTTATGGTTGGTTCTTGTGTGACAACCATGAACATAAATAATCTTGGTTCTTGTGTTAACACCATTTATTTCATTATTTGTTCTATTGTTTTTATGATAATAATTTACACATATACTTACTGGAAAAGATAATCTATCAATGTGCATAAGGAAACATCACCGAGTATAAGAAATCCCTTTTGCATATTTGTGATTCATGCCAATATGTATATCAATGCTTATGAAGCAAAGTGAAACAGAGTATCGTTGGAAGAAAAAACATGTTGGTAAATGGTAAATGAGATGAAAAATGGAATATTGGTAGTGGAAAAATGAAGTGATGATAGCGAATATAGTTCTCCCTGCCCCCCACCCCCCAACTGAATTGGTTACGTTTCCTCATGAAATGTGGCATGATTCATAGAAGTGAAAAGGAAAGGAAAATGGTGAGGTATTTTTCCAAATTATTCATTTCTAGTAGTTGAGGAATTACATGATTAAAGTTTAGAAAATCACATACCTCCACTTACCCAAAATGTTGATGAACTATGCAATAGGAATATGGTTGATGTCATTGCTGGAGCATGGAACATGTCACTACTACAAGATCATGTGAAAGGTGACTAATGTTGTAGATGTGACTGCTCTAATTGTTGGATCAGAGAATGTGAAGTGGAGGAATCTGAACTATTGTTGATGAATCGTGGAAAAGAGGAAGTATGAAAGTGGAAATGTGGTACTCTCATATGGCTGGAAAAATACTGCTGCAATTGTTGATGGAGTCATGGAAAAGTGTATAGTATTCACCTGCTACTAAGCTCGATGGTACAATTCTATCTATGCAAATGAATGTGTCGATGTAGAGCATGAGAAGAATTCATTGGATTACCGACCATTGATGAGTGACGTTAACCAATGCAAGGGAAAATCACCATTGATGTCAATGAGTGACAAGGTACCTAAGTACATCTTAAGAAGTCCGAATGAATGAGTTGATGTTGAGCCACTTGCAAGACCTAACAATCGAGGGACATTGGTTTACTCCCATGATTGTCAGCAAGAGAACTTTCCATTAAGGCATGAAAGCCTCTAGGTACTCAAAAGGACTCCAGTCTCTATCCTAGATAACATGCTGAGGTTGATGGGGAAAGACTTGTTGAAAGATGGGCCTTAAGGAATCCCACAACAATCAACGCGAGTTCATACAAAATGATTGGTAGGACTATAGATGAAAAGATCTCAGTAGCAACAAGTTTGTATGTCAAGGAAAATGACGCAATGTAGTCATGGAAAGGAATTGAAAGGTTTTATTCATAAGGAAACAATATGAACTGAAACTAAGAAAGAGATGTATGTGACTCAGAAAGATAGGCATCTGCGGAGTCATGACAAATATGGAATTGAAATAGTGCACTTCAATATATGGGTGATGAATAATATTGGAAGGAGAAGGGTAAGTGATCATGTCATGGTACAAATGGTTTTTGAAAGGATTCTTATGATAAATGGTGTGACATGTGCGATAGAAACTGAACTCCTTCAAATTGTTAACACAACATGTCTTTTTTCAGAAAAGTTTCTATGATTCTTGAAAATCACTTCAGCAGCAAAATGCGATTGTCGCTAAAACTGAAAAATGTGAGTAATAATACTGCAATAAAACTTGTGAGAAGTTCGAAAACATAGAATACATACATTAATAATAATTCTATCAACCGAATGAAAAAATGGAATGCGTTTTTACCAGTTGGTGATAATGCATTTTTGAAAATCCTCTTTGTTAATACTTGGTGAAGTGACTTCACAATAATTTTAGCATAAAAAGATAAAATCATGATTCCAATGATGGTTTCAGGAAATGTGAAAATCCATTTGCAATTTGTTTTTTATTTTTTTAATAAAAAAAACAACAAAAACAAAAACAATAATGCAAATTACAATAGGCAAATTCCGAGAATTATCCCACCAGTATTCAGATTATTGACTCGAACCCAATCGAACCATCAGATGATTCATGAGTAAATAAATTAGTGTTCATGTAGCCATACGACTCAAACTTGGAGACACACCCTGTTGACGGGTGTAACATCCTAACAATGCGTTACGATGACAAGCCTCAAGTGATAAGTGCAATTTTTTTTTTGCTTCAAAAACAATCAAAGTATTTACTTACTAGAACCTAATTTCTATCTTAGATAAATATTTTATTTTTAAGAGATATATTTATAAACCCCTTTTTGATATTTAGATGCTTACCTTCCTTGTTCTAATATCTACATTCATTTTTATGGTATAATTTCAATTCTCATGTCTATCTTTAGAGTTTCCCAAGCTTCGCTTATTTATCTCTCTCAATATCCTAAGTAATATGTAAAATACATAATTTAGTAAACATTTTACTAAATGTTTAATTAAGAACATCTTCTTTAATTTATTAATAATGTAAAGGATAACCTTTTCAATTTTATATTTGTTTTACCTTCCCAAATATCTATACTTACAAAACTTATAACGAGGTGATACCTTTATTTTTCCAACTTCAAATATTAAAAGAATTTGTAACAATTAATTAGTTCAACTCGTATATATATATATTTATATGATCTTAATATGTCACAAACCATAATGGTTTTTTTCACTGTACTAAGGTCAAAAGTGTAATTGTTAACACCTCACTAAAGGTAATAATACTCCTCATCCCACTACCCTCCTTGTCTAGCTATAATCCACTACATTTAATAATGTGAACTTGCCACATAGTTGTGTCAACACATAAATTCAAAGTATGGAAAATTAGTATTAGATGTAAGTGTTAATATATCAAGAAATAAATTTTATTGACCCTTCACTATCAAAAATCTCGACACATCATAAATACTACTTGACACATCCCAAATTCTGGAAACCTCAAGCCACGCTACAACCTAAAAGGGCTACGCCAAGATATAAAACTATTGACTTGGGCAGGGCCAATTATTAATTACGATGAACAATTCGGTTCTACCAAATTGCACACCAAAAACCACATGTAAATTATTTAAAATGAGACAACGATAAGAGAAACTTCTTTTGTAGTATTTTTTTAATTTTGGAAAGTATCCTTTACCCCTAAATGACAAGGATGTGCTCTAGGGATCGAGTTGTTGCTCGTGCCAGAAACCTTGGCCCAAGATTCGTTGGCTTCCTGAAATTTAGCTTCTGAAAAAGAAAAATGCAGTCCAAAGGAGCAATTGTTGTCACACATCCAGAGACACGGGCTATGCTAAGGGCCAACGGTTCTTGTAATCCGCAACCCGACTATGTTTAAGGACAATTCGTGGAACATTAAAGACACACTCTATCATTTTCGGGTTGGGGAAGTAATTAACCCAAGGTGATAATTAAAAATCTACAAGGTAGTGACTGAAATTCCAGTTAAGTGGAACTATGCGCATGGTCCGGGTAGAGGTAAAATCATATAAAATGCGGTTGATGACCGGGAAGGACTCTGCACTGCACTCAATAAGGATTGAGGCCAACAACGAAATGCTCAGATGATACAATGGGTTTGAGGAAGGTGCGACTGTTACTGGACCTAACCTTCTAACTAAGGCTCGACCTAACTATATCCTTGAGTTTTTAAGAGACTTGGGGATGCTAGGAACTGGAGTCGAGCAAGAAGACCATGACCGGTGTTCGACTGAAAAGTTATTTGAGTGAAAAATCTATATGACGTTGGTGTAAGGATAAGGATAGATGTATGCCATTCAAGAATTCGCTACTAGGCACACAGTCGATGTCACATAAACATTGTCTGGATGAAAGTAGAAAATAGCTCTCTGATTATTGTTAATTTAACTCAATGCCCGAGATAAATTCATTGTCTCTAAAACATTTGAACATGAATCACAGATTCACTAATTCAAGGTTGTTGGCATTACTTGCTTCATTTGAAGTTCAAAGCTAGTCGCTACACCCATAATTTCTACTTCTATAATCAATACGATTTATTTTGTTGTAGTAAAATAAATTTCCAACTCAGATGCATCCATAAGGAGAAACCATTGTTTAACTATCAATAGAAAAAGGAATTAAAAATCCATAACTATTGGCAATAGATATAGTTATCCCCCGATGTAAATGATCAATATGCTTTCAATGATAAAATCGTCTCTGACTGTTAAATCGTTCTAAGTATCAACGTTCTCAGAACAATAAATCGTTTACAATGCATATGAATCGTTGTCCCATATATTAATGTCATCAACAAGAACACTATCCAGATTCTCTGTATTTAGTGTGTTAAGAATTTCCCTGTGTATTTCATGGAAGGAATGCGGGCAGGTGTAAACTTGTATCTATTAAATGAATTCAGATATATATAAAGAAAACAAACGCAAACCCAACAATAATGATTGATGATGCTAACAAAATGAAATAATTGGTAGTCGGGAAAGGTAAATTCATAGTCTAAACTAGGTTAGGGTTGCTTTCCAATAAGAGGGTAAATTACTATTTGCAAAATGCTAAATCACAGAGACAACAAAAAAGCAGGGGGTAAAGGCGGGTAGTGGAGAGGAATGGTATACATAGAAAAATGTCTTAATCACCAAAAAGGTGCAATGATAGTCAATAGCCAAGAACACCAACAGAGGTAGATGAATGAGTTCGTTGTTTGCTTGCCATTCTCACACAGAAAAGCAGGGCGTTGAGATCCGTAGGTCTTTTAACACTAAGGCGACGATGGTATATCAAGCTCCCATCTGACTACTCAGGTGAGTACTAGCATGCTAGGGATGAAGGAAAAAAACTACAAGGGTCATAGTCAACACCACAGGGCTCTCACGACATGCAAGAAGACGAAGGTCATGGAAATCTATCAACCAATCATTTCACTAAGCTATAAAAATTCAGTCATGAAGCTAATCAATTAGTTTACCTACTTAAAACACATGTAGATCTAAATCATACATCCTACAACATTCTATCATTCAACAGAAAAAGTGTATTGTTTCCTATTCGCATGATCCTAGTGTCGTCTGCACTCTCCGTGCCACTCTCACTCTCTAACCGTCGAGACTACACCGATACTTCCCAGCCAACGCTAGGGGTACTCTTCTTCCCCCTTATCCCCCCGAGCTGAAAAGGGGCCACACACACTATCCAAAGGTTTCGTCTAGCTCCCAGCTCGCCTCGCAAGGCTGAGCTACCACTCCTCTCCGAGCTAGGTTTCCCAACTCCCCACAAGTAATTTAGTCAAGTCAATATTTCTACAGTGTAAAGTTACGCAAATAGATGATGATATTTCCCCCTTCTCCTCCTTTTCTTTTATAGAGTTTTGAACTTTCTTTCCTTCCCTAAATCTCATTTAATTAAAGTTTTAAAAATAAATTCTCAAAATTTTCTCTTCGTACAAGTATCACCCATTCCCTACATTCCTCCATTAGTTAATTTCTTTAATTAAGTAATTATCTTTATTTCCCTGACCCACCTAGAGTTACTCCTAGAATCACTCCTAGGTGTACCTAGATTCCCTTACAGGTTTTAAAGGCTTTCCCTATTATGAAATTACTAATTTAGTTCAAAATTAGAAAGCTCTTAAATTTGGATTCCTTATTAAGTTGACTTCCTTCTTTTTCCCTCAAGTTCCCCTTTTCCCCCTTTTATGTTAACTCTTTTCCCTAGTTTCCTATTTTATTATTTTTA
The DNA here is from genome assembly GCA_009831015.1 of Picea engelmannii. Lineage (NCBI taxonomy): Eukaryota > Viridiplantae > Streptophyta > Pinopsida > Pinales > Pinaceae > Picea > Picea engelmannii. Next base: position 174,409 of record ML792325.1, on the reverse strand, counting down.
TTTTATTTTTATTTTCCCTCTTTCCCCTTTTTACTTAGAACTAAAAAGGCATGTGTGGAATATAACCCCTTTTCCCTTTTATCATTAATTTAGTATCTTTTAAATTATCAATGATAAAATAATTAATTCCCTTTTTACTTTTTATATCCACAGATTTTTTTTTGTAAGAAAGTAATTCTATATATAAGGGCCTTCAAAAAACCAGACCATAAGTACAAAAATTGATAACATCCGGATTGTAGTTACTGAACTGCTCCAAAGGGAGAAACCAGTTTAGCCAACCGGGTAAGTCTAGCAACTGAGTTCTTACCAGTATTAAAAAACACAAAGCTGAGTTGACTAAGATGCTACTAGAGGAGAAACTATTAAAAAAGAACAGACCCCTTGAGGGGTTAGACACCTGGCGAGTAGTCTGGAAAGTAACCTAGTAGGTAACCTGGCCACGTCTCCTCTTCAACAGGCGTCCCTCAGTTTTCCCAATGCATGTCATCGTCCATGGTGCACACGTCCCTGTTGGCAGTTGTCTCGGCGTCTCTCGACGGAGTGTGCACATGATGACCAGTGGATATGACCACTTCCGTGTCCTCCTGCTGAACTGGCTCCATAACGACCTCTGATACACTTTGCTTCCTAACATTCCTGTCATCGCGTGCTGTGGAAGGTGCTCCTTCTGAATTCGTGCCTACTGGGTAGGAGGGAGAGGCGTCTTGGCAGGTGGAAAGAAGCTGGAGTAGGGTCGAGATTCTCCTGTCCATAAGTTGTATCCTAAAATGGAGGTCCTCCACTCCCTGACAGAGTTTGAATACCAAGTCGTAGAGGATGGTGAAGTTCTCTTTCAACTGCAAATCCGGCTTGGAGTCAGAAGATGTCGACGCCTTGTTTCGGTCGGCCTGAACAGGAGATGGCATCCCCATGGGTGATTTTGAAGAACCAAAAACCGACACAATGGGAGGAATGGAGTTCCTCAAGGTTGAAGGAGCAGTGTGGTGATGCAGGGAAGAGCTCGGGAAGGTTTCAATTAAGGATAAACACTCAAAGCAGGAGACAGGTGTGGTGGAGGAATTGAGAAATGATACCTTTGGAAGAAAGAGCAACGAGGAGAGTGTTGAGGGTGAACCAAGAGGAGAAGTCGAAGCGCGAGGCTGAGGAGGATGCCAAGAAGAACCCCTTCGTGGTATTCCTCGTTGTCGCGACATGGTTTGGCACAATAAGTGGGAATGGCGTTCCAGGCCAAAGGGGAGAGCCTGGAGAAGGCCGGGAGTCGCGGACACCATGAGAATGCAGTCAAAACCGGGCCAGGGCAGCGAAGGAGTACTGCAGTCAGATCCTGGGAGAGGGATAATAACACAAGAATATGGAGAGGCCATTGCACCACACATAATAGAGGTTAGAAGAGCCCAAGTTAGTTCTCCTACAATCGATGTAAAATCTATTTATTGCGAGATGGAGTCGGTGATTGTTGGCATGAGCCGGTCACATGGCTTGCTGCCTTGCTGGCTCCTCCTCTCTCCCTCTGTGCATCAGGTGGTCGGCACTATCACCCCATCCAGGGGTTTGTCCACTTCTGCAGCTTCGCGGATACATTGTTGGAGGATAGGGTGATCCGGAGTGAGGGATGTTTTGCAAAGGATTTCTGGTCCATCCCAGTTGACCCTTAGTTTAGCCAGTTCATCCACTACCTGATTCACACTCCTTCTAATGTGAGAAGGTATGACCACATGATTGGGTTGTAGTAGATCTGTAATGGTATTTATCCCATGCGAGAGTCTCGAGATGGGTGATATTTTGTTCGGATCTGCTCCATTTAAAAGTCTGCTGAAGAGGTTGATGATGATTTGACAATCACCCTCTACAATCAGCTGGGTGAAATTGTGATCCATGGTAATTTGTAGCCCCCGAGTAAGTTCCCATAGTTCTGCCACATTGTTCTTGGTGTGACCAAGGGAGCCTACATTAATGAGAATGATGTGTCCATGGTGATTGCAGAAAATGACTCCATAATCCGCTGCTCTTGGATTGCCTTTAGAGGCCCCATCAAAGTTGAGTTTGATGAAGTCAACTGGAGGGGCTGACCAAGAGGAGGGACTGTTGGGGCGGGTGGGGACAGAGGGGATGAGAGGGTGAGGAGAAAGGAAGGGCAGCCAATTCTTAAGGATCAAGAGTTCTGAGGGACTGTTGATCAGGTCTTTTTCATTCCAAGGTTGAAGGTTGAGAGTTTCCAGAATATTGAGGCGACAGCTATTCCAATAGTGTTTCCACAGGAGGGAAGCATTCCTGAAAAGCCTTCTATTTTTTTCCTTCCATACCTTCCAGAGGATGAAACCAGGAAGTAATTGCTAGATATGATTTAGGAGGGGAGATTGAAACACTTGGTCCCTCTAGTTCGTAATGGTGTCAACGATGTTGTCTCGATCGCGATCCGAGGTGTGCATAATGAGCACACTTTGGTCCCAAATTTGAGTAGTGTACGGGCAGGAATTGAGGAGATGATTCATGGTTTCATCTGTCTCCCCACAAAGTATACATATGGAAGGCCCAACAAAGCCTCTTTTTGAGAGGTTATCCCAAGTTAGTATGCTTGAGTGGATCATGAGGCAAATGAAGAGGGTGATTTTGGGCCAATGTCTGAGGTTCCAGATCTTGCACCAAACATCTCGTGTAGGTGCCAGGTTTGGTTGGATCTTGATGTGGTAGGATTATCGTATGTTGTAGGTGCCCCTTGGTCGATATCCCCATCAGAGAATATCTTGTCCCGTAATCTTGGGGATTTTTCGTTTGAGCATTTCGTTCTAGCAGGGTCCCAGATCCACCTGGCCATCCAGGTTCATACGTTCCCTATCAAGGTGCCAATGCCGCCAGGTGTTATCTTGAGGATTATCTATCCAATAATCCGCTACTATTGTTAGGCCCGCCTATGTAGCTTGGGTTCTTATGTGCTTAGCCCAGTCCTCGTGGTCTAGAATTGGCCATTACAACCAGGAATCTTTCCAGAATAGGGTTGTTTTCCCGTTCTTGATTTCCCAGAAGGCGTGGTGGGTGACTAGTTGTCTATTTTGCTTAGTCACTGCCCAAATTAAATACCCTGGTGTGTCTCCATTCTAGCGTATGAGAATTTTTTCCACCACCTCGGGTACATATTTCTTCCTCCATAACCGTGCCCAGAGGTCCTTGGGATTCTTAAGCCATTGCCACCATATTTTGGCACTGAGGACTTTATTCATGATGGTGGGATCCCATAAGCCAAGGCCTCCTTGAGCTTTGGGCTGACAGATTTTGTCCCAGCTGACAAGTGTTATTTTATTCTCTGTGTTGAGGCCTTGCCACAGGAAATTCCTTTGTAAGATTTTAATGGTTGAGAGTACAAAGTAAAGAGTAGCCATCATCGAGAAGATGTAGGTGGGAAGGGCCCGAAGAACTGCTCAGAGGAATATGAGACGACTTGGAAGGTTTAGAACTCTGAGGGTCCAGGAAGAGAGCTTCCTGGTAAAAGAAGACAGGAGATTCTCCTAGGAGGAGTTTCGAAGGGAATTGTCGATCAAAGGGATGCCAAGGTATTTGGATGGAAGGGAGATTCTATGGAAACCTAAGAGATCAGAGATATGGCACTGAATAGGGGAGGGTGTATTAAAGAAAAAGATTTGGGACTTGTCTTTGTTACAGTCCATGTCTGAGGCCTTAAAGAAGGTCTGGAGGATCTGGAGGATGGAGTTTGCTTCCCACACAGTTGGGGTACCCATCAAGAGCGTATCATCCATGAATTGGATATGCGAAATAGGAGAGGAGATTCCATGCAGAGGTAGTCCTGCCAAAGTGTTGCTTGCAACGGCTACGTGAATACATCGACTAAGATCCTCGGCCATTATAATGAAGAGGAAGGGGGAAAGAGGGTCTCCTTGTCTAATTCCTCTTGAGGGGTTGAAGCGGCGAGAGGGAACGTCATTGATGAGGATAAAGAAAAAAGTTGTGTAGGTTAGGTTCAAGATACAAGTCACCCAGAGTTTGTCAAAGCCAAAGGCAAGGAGAAATTCCTGCATGTAGTCCCAACTTATCTTATCAAAGGCTTTAGAAAGATCTAATTTAAGGAGCATACCTGGCAATCTAGTTTTTTGCAATGAGTGGATCACCTCATGAGCAAGAATAATGTTGTCCAGGATTTGTCTACCCTCGACATAGCCTGATTGTTCTGGAGAGATGATCGTAGGCAGAATGGGTTTGAGCCTTCGGGCGATCACCTTTGTAAGAAGTTTATAGATGACGTTGCAGAGGGCTATGGGACTGAACTGCTTAGGATGGTGATCCTTCCCCTCTTTAAGGATAAGAGTGAGTAAAGTAGCATTGAGAGCTTGAAGGAATTTTCCAGTGGAATGGGAGTCTTCAATAATTTTGCAAATCTCTACCCTGATCATCGGCCAGCAGTGATGGAAAAAATCACTGGTGAAGCCGTCAGGGCCTAGTGCCTTGCATCTTGGGGTATCTTGTAGCACTTGATCTACCTCCTCAATTGTGATAGGAAAGAGTAGAGCCGAGCTTTTCTCCCTGGTGACAAGGGAGTGTACATGTTGTGTTACCTTAGCTATGGCTTCCGATCTGTTTGGAGAAGGTTCCGTGAGGAGGTCTTTGTAATAATCTATCAGTGTTGCTTCCAGGTTTTCATGGGAAAAAATTGGCTCACCATTGGTGGAAATTAGGTGTGTGATTGTATTGGTATGATGGCGCTGGATGACGGATCTATGGAAGAATTTGGTGTTGCGATCCCCCTCCTTGAGCCATTGGGTGCACAATTTATGTTTCCATAGAATCTCTTCTTGTCCTTTTCTGGCCTCCATTTGTTGATTTTTTGTTTCTTCTTGGGTCTTCAACTCATCTGTTAACCCTTGTAGTCGGATCTGATTTTGAATCGCCTTCATCTTCTCTGACAACTAGTTTTGGGAGTCAAATATGTTTCCAAAGGTTTTCCTGTTCCAGATTTTGATGATTTGTTTAAGGTTTTTTAACATTTGCTGAAATCTGAACATCTTGGAGCCATGGGTGACCTCTACCTGCCTCCACCAATCCCGAATCCTTTCTTAGAAGTCTGGATGGTTGAGCCAGAACTGTTCAAACTGGAATGGTTTTTTGGCTGGTGATGCCGACACATCCATCCATAACTGAATGGGCCAGTGATCCGAGCCATGGATATTCAGAATACTTGCTTCTAGAGCTATTCCCTCTAGCATAAGGGAATCAGAGATGAGGAAGCGATCAAGTTTGAAGGCAATTTGGTGTGATCTGGTTCTTCTATTTGTCCACGTAAAAGTGCCATTGATAGCTTCCAGTTCGATCAGATTGAGTTTATCTATGAGGCTATTGAATTCATTGGTGTCCTGATCTAGGCATCATGATCCCCTTTTTCTTCCCTCCAGATTTTGAATGAGGTTGTAATCTCCCCCAATGGTCCAGCAATTGTATCTGGTCATGTTGGAAAGGTATTCCAAGTTCCTGAGGAAGCCCTACTTGTCCCTTGGGTTTGTCGGGCCATATTACATTGGTCAGGTGTCCGGGCTTATTGGAGCCTATAAGCCTGTAATCTGTCGTAATAGACCATTTGGTGGTAATAAAATTCTCTAGCAGCACTGAGTTGGGGTTCCATATAATATCCAGTCCTCCAGTTGTGCCTATTGCTACGGTTGACATTGCTTCCCCTTGATTGCAACAATAGGGGAGTATCTTGTCAATGTCTTTGGTTGAGCATTTTGTTTCCTGTAGTAATACTATGTCCGGTTTCTCCACGAAGATCAGATCCCATAGAAGTTTTTGCTTGCTACGTCCATTGAGGCCTCTAATATTCCAAGAGATAATCTTCATGATGGTGGGGGGGTAGGGAGGGGAGGAAAGTTGTCTTAGATGAGGTGTATTTTCCCTAAATTAACCATAAAATGTCCTATTTCCTGTATAAGTTTATTGGTAGACTTCCTGCCTCTTTTCTTTTCATATTTCTGGGTTTTACTCTGGTTCTTTGATTGACTGCTCTGTATCCCCAAACCCTTGCTGGATCGAGCTATGGAGCCAGCAGAGGAATTGAGAAAGACCTTATGCACCTTCCGTAATTGGTCCTGGGGTATAGTGTACAATTTTTTATGCCTGTAGGTGTGTTCGAGGTGTTCCAAGTCCACTCCGGATAAATCTTGCTCTTCTATCTCCATATCAGCATCGTCGTCCTCTGTCTCCAAGAGATCTTGTGGATCTCCTGCCGTGATTAGTAGGGGATGATTGAATTCCTTCCCCTGTGGTGGACATTCTTCCCCTTGTCCCCCAAAATGGGAAGGCTTATCCACGGGGAGCTCATTGGGATTTACAAGGGTTGAGAGGTTCTTTGGTTGATCTTGTAATATTGCAAATTTATTACTAGTGGAGGGATATTTACTTACTTGGCTTTACTTAGTGGATGGTTGAGCGAAGTCGTCCTTGTCTTTTCTTCCTTTTGGGTTCCCTTCTTTGTGAGCTGCATTGAGGGGGCAATCTATGAACAAATGACCATGTTCATGGAATTTCCTGCACCTGAAAGGAATGTGTTCATATTATATGGTCTAGGTCCAATATTTGTCTTGGTACTCAAGAATTATGGTTCCCAGCAACGGTTTAGCTATATTTAGGTATACGAAAATGCGTGCATAAGAGGTGTATCGCCTCTGTTTGATATCTTATGAAGACTTTACATATATTCCAATGGTATTTCCTATACCAGCCAAGACCTCTTCCAGCCAGAACTCTTGGGGGAGAGAGTACAGTCTGATCCACACTAGTGCATCGGAAAAATCTTCCTTTTCAAGGCTAAACTTCTCAGTCCAGAATCTTAAAAAGAGTCCTGCTGAGTTAAAAAAGTAAGGCCCCCCATCAAAGATGTGATTGCGGTCCTCGAGATTGTGCAGTATGATTGTAAAGAAGACCTTGGAGCCCAGTTGTAATTCATAGTGTCCTTTTGGCTTCCTCAAGTATTGTATCCATTTGATTAGATCCCACTCTGACGGCCATAACCCTAGGAATTTCCCTACGAGGGCATGGTCTCTCATATATTGTTTTTTCTCTTCTAGGCGCGATGAATTGATAATGTAATTTGTGGCTTGCGGCACTTGAGGAATGCATTTTCTAGGAAGCCAAGGTGTCAGCACTGTAGCAAGGGTGGCCACATTTTCTGGATCGATGTCCATCTCCCGGTCCTTAAAAGTTCCTTCTGTAATGAGTGTTCCCCGCAAATCTGGCGGAGGCTCAAAGGTCAGTCGTTTGAACCCTTCACTAGTACTTATGTTCACAGTGGCTTGGCTGTAGGAGGTGCCATTCGGCCCCCCTTCCTTCTGAGTCATGAGCCCCAACGGAGCTAGAAATGTAGCAGTTCGGCTGAAATGTTGAAACCCTAGTCCGGGTTGCAGAGCAGAATATAATATTATATCCACATAATTTATTTCTTATTAATAATTTAATTTCTTACTCCCTTCATGTTACAAAATTTGTGAAGACCATAATTATTACTTAAGTCTCTTTTATTTTATCTATTTATTTTATTTTATGTTTCTTTTTGATTTTTTTTTTTTTAAAGGTAGACAAAATTTTTCCCCTAGCGAAATTTTAGACTTAGAACATAGATTTTGTACTGGGCGACATTTAATTAGGGAAATTGTTTTAAGATTTCTTAACCTGTTATTTGTCTTAGGGCCATATAGGTTCATCCCTCTATCATCATCAATGCGACGTGACCTTCAGGACACACTAGGTGCTCCAAGGGTTCCACTCGCCTCAGGATGCACTACGTGCTCCAAGGGTGCCACCCGCCTCTTGACTGATTGGTAGACATCAATAACCCCTGGATTCAACACTCGGCTAGGTGAAATTGTGGGAAACTAAGGGATTCTAAGGAATAGGGCCCCCACCTTATTGCGCACCCCTTAGAATCATAGTGAGTGACTGTCGCAGTCTACCCTCATGGGACCATGTGTCCTCTTGAACTAGGTAATCATTAACCTACAGTTCGAGCCATGACGAGAGTGCTAGTAGGCTGTGGCAGGGCTGCTGTCCACACCTCTCCCTCAACATCTCTGGTAGTCATGTGCGACCCCTTTACTCCATATGTGAGTCTAGTTGGAAAGCTATTGTCAGCCTACATCATCAACAAATCATGTCAAAAGATATCCACATGATATCATCTAATCAAATGCACTTATATCATAGTCAAACAATCAAACCCCAAATAGCACACTCCCTAACTCGATCCAGAGTCTAAGGGGTTCCATCGATGCCTTTGCATCCTCAAGGCCCAAAACCCTACACACTCAGTAAAACTGAGTCAATAGCACTTGTCTTTGTCACTGTAGTAAAACATCATGTCATATACCCATAACAAATCATAATCAAAGTCAAATGTTTCAATATCATAATCGTCTGGATCACTTGCGAGAAAGTGTCCTCAAAGAATAAGTTCGCTCAGTGTGCTAGAGAGGGATGTTACATACACCCTCCCTTGGTCTAAACTTTGTCCCAAAGTTTCATAGTATAAATGCTGGAATAAGTGTATCACAGTATCATATGTCTATCTATCAAACAAAAATGGAAACTGTTGGCACATATCATATGCATTCTCCTAGGTCATTGAGTGAGGACTATAATTGTCCCACTGGACCTTGACCTGATCCACTATTTAATGTCGTAGCTGTCGAATGTGATGATCTAATATGCGGACCAGATCAACCATGAGTGCTCCCTCGTTTGATACTTGCATGTAACTCATGTCAATAACATCTGTAGGATTACTAATATAATGTCTCAAAACAGATACATGAAAAACATCGTGCATACGCCTCAAGGAATCAGGAAAGGCTAGTTGATAGGCCACGAGCCTCTTTCTCTCCACAATATCGAAGGGTCCCATGAACCTAGGAGAGAGTTTATCTCCCTTCCCAAAATTGATAGAACTCTTATGCGGTTTAACCCACAAGAAGACTCAATCACTGACCTCGTAACTACGGTCAACATGGTGTGCATCGACATAACTCTTCTATCGATCCTACGCTTCTTTAATCCTTTGTATTATTGTTTTCATTTTCTCTTCCATTTCTTAGATGACTTCTAGTCCCACCAGAACCCTATCCTCAAGCAGATCCCAACTCAAGGGCATATGACACAGTCGTTCGTAAAGAAACTTGAAAGGTGCCATCTTAATGGTGCTCTGGTAACTGATGTTGTAAGCGAACTCCAAATAATTCCTCCCAACACTTTTGTTGGTCCATCATGTACATGTGCAACATGTCCTCCAAGGTTTGGTTCATTCATTCGGTCTACCTGTTAGTCTCTTGGTGATACGTAGTACTAAAGTTAAGTTGGGTTCCCAAGGCCTCTTGGAAACTCTTCCAAAACCATCCAGTAAACACCGATCCCCGATCGAATATAATCCTCTTAGGCACGCCATGCAGCCTCATAGTCTCACTGATGAAAACTCTAGCTATGTCAAGTGCCTAATATGTCATTCGCATGGGAATAAAGTGAGAACTCTTCGTCAAAGTGTCTACTACTATGAAAATTGAGTCATGCCTCCTTGGCATCAGTGGAAATCCAACAATAAATTTCATCAAAATAACCTCCCATTTCAATTTTGGAATGGCATGTGGTTGTAGCAATCCTGTTGGGTGTCTATGTTCATCTTTTACCTACTGACATTCTAGGCATCTACCCACACAGTTGACTATGTTAGCCTTCATTCCCTTCTAGAAGAATAATAGTTTAAGGTTTTCCCTCATCTTCGTGACTCCTAGGTGAGCCATGTAAACTACTCTATGAGCCTCTCTCAGGATCAACATCCTCAACTCGTCATTTGGAGGTACGTAAATCTGACCTTTAAATCTCATTAAACCATCGCTATAAAATAAAAATCCCTCAAATCGTGGTACCATCATGGTGTTTTGTCTGGTAAAACCCTCGACCTCTTTGTACCAGTCATTGTCACGCTGTAAAGTTAGAATCTTTTCACGTAGATTCATCTGAAGAGGCAACACCAAAAAGATGCATGGTCTCCGACTCAATGCATCTATCACTCTGTTCATTGTTCCTTTTATGTAAGTAATCTTGAAGTCGTACTCACTAAGAAATTCCTACCAACTTCGTTGTCACACGTTTAGGTCACTTTGCGTAAATATGTGTTGTAGTCCACAATGGTCAGTCTTCAGTTCAAATTTTCATCCAACAAGGTAGTGTTTCCAAACCTTCAAGGCATATATGATGGCTAATAACTCCAAATCGTGCATCATGTAGTTGTCCTAATGCCTTCTCAGTTTCCTTGAAATGTAAGCAATCACTCATCCATCTTGCATCAAGACTCCACCTAAGCCTTCCATGGATGCATCAATGCATACCAAGAAGTCTGCGTCCATGTCAGGAACCTTTAGTATCGGTGTGGTTGTCAATAATTCCTTGAGCCTTGGTCCAAACAAACTTCTTATTATTCTTCTACAACTCCGTGATCGGATTTGCTATCTTTGAAAATCCATTGACGAACCGTCAATAGTATCCTGCTAAACCCATGAAGCTATGCACTTTTGGGACATTCGTAGGCACGGGCCATTCCATAATAGCCTTGACCTTGGATGGATCCATAGTGATTCCCTCACCGGAGATGACATGCCCTAAGTAGTGAATTCTTGATTGATAAAATGAGCATTTGGACAATGTCCCATACAATTTGTGCTCTTGCAGACACTGTAGTACCAAGTGCAAGTGCTGGTCATGTTCCTCCGTCGTCCAAGAGTAGATCAAAATATCGTCAATGAATACTTGGACAAAATTGTCCAAGTACTCGCGGAACACCCTGTTCATCAAACTCATAAATATCCCCGGGGCGTTTTTTAGTCCAAATGGTAAAAAAATAAATTTGTAATGTCCAAATATCGTCTTAAAGGAAGTCTTAGGGACGTCATCCTCCTTGATCCATAACTGGTGATACCTTGATCGCAAATTGATCTTGGAGAAAACTGTCGCACCCTTTAATTAATTGAATAGATCATCAATTCTCGGCAATGGATACTGATTCTTGATTGTGGCCTTATTTAGTTGACAGTAGTCAATGCAAAGCCTCTATGATCTATCCTTCTTTCGTATGAAAATAATAGGTGCACCCCATGGTGACACACTAGGATGTATCGGTCCCAATTCTAGCAACTCCTTTAGTTGAATTTTAAACTCTTGTACCTCCACGGTCGACATCCGATAAGGCATTCTTTCTATCGATTCAGTCCTTGGTTTTAGGTCTATGGTAAACTCCAATTCCCTCTCTGGAAGCATCCCAGGTAATTCCTCCGGAAATACGTCCATGAACTCTTTGACCACAGGAAGGTGTTCTAGACCTTCTGCTACTCCCTTCTCATTTAACGCAAGGATTGCATAAAGCTTGCACCCCTTGCGCATGCTCTTTTGAAGTTGAAAGGAAGATATGAACCTCAGGGAAACCCCCTAGTTCCATCCTATAATCACACGTCTCTGTCCCTCATCATCGACCAAGCTCAACCATTTTTTCTTACAGTTGAGTATCGCCTCATGCGATTCCAACTAGTCCATAACAATCACGATGTCATAAGATCCTAAGATCGTGATGTAACATACCCTCTACCTAAATATCCTCTGCCGGACTCGAACCCCTAAATAACCATGGAGGCCCAGCGTAAGTTGGCTCTTTCACTCACCTTCTCCATTCCCATGTGATCGTGGGTTATGTTCACGATTCAATTTGAATGTAGTGTCTTTTGTATGTCGTGCTTCGGTGCTACAGTAATGTCCAACCATTCGACGCTGCAACCACCAAACCCCGGAAGGGCTAGCGAGCGACCAATGGGGATGAATCCCTACAGGATCAAAGAATGGCCAATAGGAACAAACCTACATAGGGGTAGAGAACAGCCAATGAGAAATTCCCCATTGCGCGGTTAGGTGGCATACAGGTGGAAAGAGGGGAACATGACACGGTGGTTGTCATGACAGGGAGGGGCCCCACTTCACACGCCACACTATTCTAGAACCCGCCCCCCATTAAAGGAAGAATGGAAACGGGGGTCCGGAATCCACCTGGGAGCCGTTGATCACAATGAGTTAATCTCGACCATTTGAGAGTTGTGCATTCAATTCTAGACCCCCCCCCCTAAAGGCAGAATGGAAAGGGGGATCCAGAATGCATCCTCAGCCATAGATTTAGGCAGGTGGACTCTGACTGTCCAGATCTACTTGCCGCTTATCCTAAAGAATAACCACTGACCTCTCGATTCCCCAATCATCGATGAGCTCTCTGCCCGGCCTTAGCCCATCCTGGCTATGCCCTGTTCCACACGACCGTGCTCACAAGACCACAACCTTACATTTTTCTTTTTGTCGGGGTTTCAGGATTTCTAATTCCAAAATGCATATGCCCTTTGGATCCGTGATCCTCTAATTCCCAACGTGCTCCAACTTCCACTAGTCCCCTTGGGCTAGTCTTTTGGGTCCATACGACCTCCCTCTATCTGACTGCAGCCATACCTACTCATCAGGTTCTCGGACTTTCTCATGTCCAAATGCACACGACCTCAAGATTTACGATCCCTCGAATCTCGACACGCCTTTCACACGTTAGCTCTCCTAGATAAACCCTAGTCCATGCAACCACCTCTCATATGACCACAGCCATATACTTCTGTCGAGATTCCTCCTATCGGGGTTTTGACACTCATGATGTCCCAACAACTTGGTTCACTAATCCCCGATTCCTGACACGCTCCTCTGCTGCCTTAGCCTCTTGGGCTAAGTATTTATTCCATGTGACCAATGTCCTCGTGACCACAACCTTACCTCTCGTTGGGGTTTCAGACTTAAGAGTTTCACAATGTATGGACTTCTCGTCGTCGCGATTCTCGATTCTTCGAATCCCAACTGGATAACAACTGGCTCCCGCTTATTGGGGTTTCGTGGTTCGCGATTCCAAAATGCATAAACACTTTTTCACCAGGATCCTTGATATCCCGATGACCCAAACACCGATCAACAACTTCCTGTCGGGCCTTTCCCCGATGGCGCCGATTGCTACCATGCGTCCTCCTCAAGATTGATGGTTTTGATCTATCTAGGTTTTTGAGACTTGTGATGTCCCGATTCCTTCGACCTCAGGAACTTCGGTTTCCCGAATGCCGATATCCCCATGTTTAGTGCCCGGATCTCCGGAATGGACGATCTCGTGACACGCATCCTCTCTCAGATGGACGGTCCTGGTTAACTCTCGGGATTTTGCAACTTCTAATTTCCTGGACGCCTTGTCCCTAGGACTCATGAAATGTCGAACTCTAACTCCCTTCATATCTCTAACACGCATCCCAAGTGAATGGACAGTTCAGATCGCTCCTCGCATTTTCGAGACTTCTGATGTCCTGGCTTTCACGACCTTAGAAACTCCGATTTATGGAATGATAATATCCCGATGAAGGTCGAGACTTCTGCCTGGTGTGAGAATGGTTAAACCCTGTGTACCTCCTATCCGATCTGACGGCTGACGGGTAAATGGACCAAGATCTAACGTTCTAGATCCATTCTTCCTGCGCACTCTCTAGAGACTAAACTCCGAGCATCTTAACCCAATCCAACGACTGATGAGATTTCTGAATGAGATCCAATGGCTCAGATTTTCCCACGTTGTGCATTCTTCCACTACTTCGTGGATGTGGAAGGATTACTGGTCCAAATGTTCTCCTGGGTCTTGGGATCTACGATCCCGATTTCCTTGTTTTTCACGAAAATAGAGGGAGAAAGGGGCAAGGTATGTAACGCCCTTGTTATTTTTGTCAATCTAACAATTGTGAATGGGTATGGGTCATCCGACGAGATATCATTTGTCAATTTGTTACTTATCCCTACACTTCTACCTCAGAACCTTCGGAGAGTCATTCCTCCTCGTACAAGGTTATTAAGACTTTCCCATTCAGGTCCTTTTTCCAGGTTCTTGGAAAACCTTTCCAAGAAGGGAATCTTTGTGAAGAGACCTATTCCATGGCCTTCCTGGAAACAGACAAAGGGCACAAACTCCCAAGGATGGACTGGAAGTCTGACTTGATTCAACTCATGCATAACTAAATTCATTTATCAGCATAACCCACGCAGGGACTTCCTATTATAAGCATATATCTATTATTTCTTATCAAAACACTGCATAGACATTCTTATACTATAATCATTCATAATTTCACAGTTCTACGAGCATATATATATCATTATATGAATTTCAAGACGTAATATGTAAAACACTTATCATAAATAACCCCAGAAGTGGGTGCAACTGCTGAGAGGGGTGCTCGTTTCCACCCAACCATAGGTGTAGTGACTCCCAGCGGATTTACCACTAGCCACCCCGAGCTGAGACCACGATGCTCTGAAACTGCATCTTTCTATCTTCCAGTGACCAGGAGTGAAGGTTGCAATCCTTCCTCTCTGATATCACTCACTCTGAGTAATGCCAAAGTTTCCCCTCGCATCTCCTCCTCAATCGCTTCTTCCATACGCCTTATCCTCTTGCGAGGTTGCATGTGGAACGATTACCCTCGTGTTGATCAGGCTTGACAGCTCTACAGATGGGTGGTTCACCATCCCATCCCTCATCAAGTCGTCCGCCTACCATCCTACAAGACATTAATTTTGGGGCCAGCGAGCCACTTTTGGTTCTCTGGGCTAGTGGAGTCCAAATACGGTATTAATTATCGGTGGAAGTTAACGCCACCTTTTCAGGTGCCTTCCACTGCCATCGTGGTCTCTTTTCTGCACATCCCCTCTCAACAGTCCTGCAATAAATTCAAAATGTTATTCACATTCATTAACCTTTTCCTCAAGGTCCATTTACATTACATATTCATATTTATGAGTTTTCCATAGTTCTTGGCTAGTCCAATTATATTTACAAGCTGGGGGAAATAGGGTGTTACACGTGATGTGCAGGTTGGCCCTGGTGAAAAACTCTCCCAGATTAAGGATACAACCCGTAACCTTTCCTCCAACCTTCTGTTTGGCTCCCGAATCCATCTCCACAAAGCTAAACTCATCCTGCTCGACTGCCTTTACCTTAATCCTTTTTAGCACTGCACCAGAAATGAAACTCTCGGTAGCACCAGGATCTGTCAAAATACTAAGGGTCTGGTTAGCGATGATACCTTTTGTCTCAAGCACAGTCGACTGATGCTCTGCCTGGTGGTTATTCACCGTTGCATGAATTTGATGGGCCTTGCCCATATCTCCCACAGTAGTGGGTCCGGTTAATCTGGACGCTCTGGTCCTCTCCACTGGGCAGTCGCAATGGTAGTGTGTCTCCCCACATGTCCAACACCCCTTCTTCGACCTAGTAGTCCTGGTACCCGAAGTAGAAAATGATGGCCCACCAGCTTGGAACCTTGGTATGTTCTGTTGAACAGGCCTAAACTGGTGTTGTTGTGGTCGATGTTGTTGTTGATGTTGTGCTCCCCGGTAAGGTGTTTGTTGTTGAGGCGTCGATCACCAAGGTGTGGTGAAAGTGGATCCCCTCTAGAAGCCATGATATCCCAGCGTATGCCTCACTAGTGTCTGGTGCTGCTGTGTTCCAGATGAAACCTACCCTACTGGTCTCGCTGGAGTCCTGGTTTGACCCCCATTGATAATATCCTCCTCTACTATGAGGGCCTTTTGGACGACATTGTGCAAGGTTTGAGGCATCAAAATATTAACCTTTTCATGCAAGTTGTTGTTAAGGCCGAACACAAACCTGTTGACCTTAATTTTCTCAGTGTTAAGGTGTGGAGCATTCCGGAGCAGCTCCATAAAATGGGCCTCGTACTCAGGCACCATACAACCTCCCTATCGTAAGGCATTGAACTCATTGAACTGACGCTCAATGAATCCCTTTGAAAGGTCTTGTCTCGGAACCTTTCCTTGAACAGTTCCCATGACACATCTTCGACGGCCATGTTCAGGTGTGGTAGGAGCATCTTCCACCATAGATTAGCACTCCCCTTCAGTTGAAATACCGCCATGCAGACCTTCATGTTGAAGGTATAATCATGAAGTGAAAATCACATCACCATGCTCTCTAACCATGCGTCAGTGCTACACCATCTGGGGCACCAAAGAACTCGAGAAATTTCACCTTCTCGAGTTAATGGGGAATGCTACCAGTACCGACTGTAGCGCGTGACAGAACCTCAGTAGGTGCCGACGCTCTAGCCTCATCTCTGTCCAAATGGATGATCAGTGCCTTGGACATGCGCTGAAAAGATCTTATCATTCCGAACACATCAACAACTGTTATCTTCCCCTACCCAACAACCTACTCATCTCCCTAGGGTTAGCTCCCTCAGGGGTGGTTGTTATTGGAGGCATCGTTCCCCCTCCCCTAGCACCTCGTCATCTGCCTCCGCGGTGCCCTCTAACCATGATTACCTGCACACACACAAGTCAACTTGATCAACAACAGTATAATCAATCATTCATATCAACGAAAGCCATAGTTATCCCAAGTCACGGGTTGAACCCTCTCTAATACCACATGTAACATCCTAACAATGCGTTACGACAAAAAGCCTCAAGTGATAAGTGAAAAAAAAAAAATTTCTTCAAAAACAATAAAAATATTTACTTACTAGAACATAATTTCTATCTTTAATAAATATTTTATTTTTAAGAGATATATTTATAAACCCCTTTTTGATATTTATATGCTTACTTTCCTTGTTCTAATCTCTACATTCATTTTTATGGTATAATTTCAATTCTCATGTCTATCTTTAAAGTTTCCCAAGCTTCACTTATTTATCTCTCTCAATATCCTAAGTAATATGTAAAATACATAATTTAGTAAACATTTTATTAAATGTTTAATTAAGAACATTTTTTTAATTTATTAATAATGTAAAGCATAACCTTTTCAATTTTATATTTATTTTATGTTCCCAAATATTAATACTTACAAAACTTATACCGAGGTGATACCTTTATTTTTCCAACTTCAAATATTAAAAGAATTTGTAACAATTAATTAGTTCAACCTGTATATATATATTTATATATGATCTTAATATGTCACAAACCATAATGGCCTTCTTCATAGTACTAAGGTCAAAACTTTAATTGTTAACACCTCGCTAAAGGTAATAATACTCCTCATCCTACTACCCTCCTTGTGTAGCTATAATCCACTACATTTAATAATGTGAACTTGCCACATAGTTGTGTCAACACATAAATTCAAAGTATGGAAAATTAGTAATAGATGTAAGTGTTAATATATCAAGAAATAAATTTTATTCACCCTTCACTATCAAAAATCTTGACGCATCATAAATACTACTAGACACATCATAAATTTTGGAAACCTCAAGCCACACTACAACCTAAAGGGCAGGGCTAGTTATTAATTACGATGAACGATTTGGTTGTACCAACATGTAAATTATTTAAAATGAGACAGCGATAAGTGAAACTTCTTTTGTAGTATTTTTTTAATTCTGGCAAGTATCCTTTACCCCTAAATGACGAGGATGTGTTGTAGGGATCGAGTTGCTTCCGGTGCCAGCAACCTTGGCCCAGGATTCACTGGCCTCCTGAAATTTAGCTCTGAAAAAGAAAAACGCAGTCCAAAGGGGCAATTGTTGTCACGTGTCCGCAGTTGTAGGCTACACTAAGGGCCAACGGTTCTTGTAATCTGCAAGTTGGCTATGTTTAAGGACAATTCGTGGAATATTAAAGGCACACTCTGTCAATTTTGGGTTGGGGAAGTAATTAAACCAAGGCGACAATTAAAAATCTATAAGTCAGTGACTGAAATTCCGGTTAAGTGGAACTATGTGCATGGTCCAGGTAGAGGTAAACTCATCTAAAATGCAGCTGATGACCAGGAAGGACTTTGAACTGCACTCAAAAAGGATAGAGGCCAACAGTGAAATGCTTAGATGATACAACGGGTTCGAGGAAGGTGTGATTGTTACTGGCGCTAACCTTCTAACTAAGGCTCGACCTGATTGTATCCTCGAGTTTTTAAGAAACCTGGGGACGCTAGGAACTAGATTCGAGCAAGAAGACCGTGACCGGTGTCTGATTGAAAATTTATTTGAGTGAAAAAGCTATAGGACAGCGTTGTAGGGATAAGGATAGATGTATGTCATTCAATAATTCGTTGCCAGACACACAGTCGATGTCACATAAACATTGTCTGGATGAAAGTACAAAATAGCTCTCTAATTATTGTTAATTTAACTCGCTTCCCGACATAAATTTGTTGTCTCTAAAACATTTGAACAGGAATCACAAATTCACTAATTCAAGGTTTTTCTCATTACTTGCTTCAGTTGAATTTCAAATCCAGTCGCTACACCCACAATTTCTACTTCTATAATCAATACGATTCATTTTACTATAGTAAAACAAATTTCCAACTCAGATGCATCTGTAAGGAGAAACCATTGTTTAACTATCAATACAAAAAGGAATTAAAAATCCATAACTATTGGCAATAAATATAGTTATCCCCTGATGTAAATGATCAATATGCTTTCAATGATAAAATCATCTCTGACTGTTAAATCGTTCTAAATATCAACATTCTCTGAACAATAAATCATTTACAATGCATATGAATCGTTGTCCCATATATTAATGTCATCAACAAAAACACTATCTAGATTCTTTGTGGTTAGTGCGTTAAGAATTTCCCTATGTATTTCATGGAAGGAACGCGGGCATGTGTACATAAATGTTGTTAGGTGTAAACTTGTAGCTATTAAATGAATGTAGATATATATATAAAGAAAACAAACGTAGACCCAAAAAAAATGATTGATGATGCTAACAAAATGAAATAATTGGCAGTCGGGAAAGGTAAATTCACAGTCTAAACCAGGTCAGGGTCGCTTTCTTATAAGAGGGTAAATTACTGACTGCAAAATGGTAAATTGCAGAGACAACAGAAACACAGAGGGTAAAGGTGAGTAGCAGAGAGGAATGGTATACTAAGAAAAATTTCTTAATCACCATAAAGTTGCAACGACAGTCAATAGCCAAGAACACCAACAGAGGTAGACAGATGAGTTTGTCCTTTTCTTTCCATCCTCGCACAGAAAATCAGGGCATTGAGCTCCATAGGTCTTTTAATGCTAAGGCGATGATCGTATATCAAGCTCCTTGTTGACTGCTCAGGCGAGGAATGTCATGCTAGGGATGAAGGAAAACAATCGCAGGGGTGATAGTCAACACCACAGGGTGGTCACAACATGTGAGAAGATGAAGGTCACGAAAATCTGTCCACCAATCATTCTGATAGGCTATAAAAATTCAGTCATGAAACTAATCAATCAGTTTACCTACTTAAAACACATGCAGATCTAAATCATACATCCTACAACATTCTATCATTCAACCAAAAAAACATATTGTTGCCTATTCGCCTGCTCCAAGTGTCGTCTGTGTTCTCTATGCCACTCTCTCTCGCCGACCATTCAGACTACACCGGTACCTACCAACCAATGCTAGGGGTACTCTTCTTCCCCCTTATCCCCCCGAGATGCAAAGGGGGCACACACATTATCCAGAGGTTTCATCTAGCTTCCAGCTCGCCTCGCAAGGCTAAGCTACCACTCCTCTCCAAGATGGGTTTCCCAACTCCCCACAAGTAAATCAGTCAAGTTGATATTTCTGTAGTGTAACGTTATGCAAATAAAATATGATCTTTCCTCCTTCTCCTCCCTTTCTTTTATAGAGTTTCGAACTTTCTTTCTTTCCCTAAATCTCATTTAATTAAAGTTTTAAAAATAAATTCTCAAAAATTTCTCTCCGTACAAGTGTCACCCATCCCCTACATTCCTCCATTAATTAATTTCTTTGATTAAGTAATTATCTTTATTTCCCTGACCCACCTAGAGTTACTCCTAGAATCACTCCTAGGTGTACCTAGATTCCCTTACAGGTTTTAAAGGTTTTCCCTATTATGAAATTGTTAATTTAGTTCAAAATTAGAAAGCTCTTAAATGTGGATTCCTTACTAAGTTGACTTCTCTCTTTTTCCCTCAAGTTCCCCTTTTTCCCCTTTTATGTTACATCTTTTCCCTAGTTTCCTATTTTATTATTTTTATTTTATTTTTATTTTCCATCTTTCCCCTTTTTACTTAGAGCTAAAAAGGCAGGTGTGGAATATAACCCCTTTTCTCTTTTATCATTAATTTAGTATCTTTTAAATTATCAATGATAAAATAATTAATTCCCTTTTTAATTTTTATATCCATATATTTTATTTCTTATGAATAATTTAATTTCTTATTCCCTTCATGTTACAAAATTTTTGAAGACCATAATTATTACTTAAGTGGCTTTTATTTTATCTATTTATTTTATTTTATGTTTCATTTTAATTATTATTTTTTTTTAAAGGTAGACAAAATTTTACCCCGAGCGAAATTTTAGACTTAGAACTTAGATTTTTTACTCGGCGACATTTAATTAGGGAAATTGTTTTAAGATTTCTTGACCTGTTATTTTTCCTAGGGCCATCTAGGTTCATCCCTTTATCATCATAAATATGACGTGCCCTTCAAGATGCACTAGGTGCTCCAAGGGTGCCACTCTCCTCATCTATTCCCTTGCATGATGTGCCCTTCAGGATGCACTACATGATCCAAGGGTGCCACTCGCCTCATTTGTTCCCTTGCATGACATTCCCTTCAGGACGCACTACGTGCTCCAAGGGTGCGACTCACCTCTTGACTGATTGGTAGACATCAATAACCCTTGTAGTCAATACTCCGCCAGGTGAAATTGTGGGAGACTAAGAGATTCTAAGGAATAAGAACCCCGCCTTACTATGCACCCCTTAGAATCATCGTGAGTGACTGTCACAGTTTTCCCTCATGACATCGTGGGTCCTCTCGAACTAGGTAATCGTTAACCTATAGTTCAATTCATGGCGGGGAGTGATAGTAGGCTATGGTAGGGATGTTGTCCACACCTCTCCCTCAACATCTTTGGTAGTCACGTGCGACCCCTTTACTCCATATGTGAGTCTGGTCGACAAGCTATCATCATCCTGCATCATCAACAAATCATGTCAGAACATATCCACATCATATCATCTAATCAGATGCACTAATATCACAGTAAAACTATCAAACCCCAAATAGCACACTCCCTAACTCAATCCAGAGTCCAAGGGGTTCCATCGATGCCTCTGCATCCTTAAGGTTGAAAACCCTGCACACTCAGTAAAACCAAGTCAATAGCACCTGTCTATGTCAATGTAGTAAAATATCATGTCATTTACCCATATCACATCATAATCAAAGTCAAATGTTTCAATATCATAATAGTCCGGATCACTTGCAAGCAAGTGTCCTCAAAGAATAAGTTTGCTTAGTGTGCCAGAGAGGGATGTTACAATGGGAGAAAATGACCATCTATCAATTGGAAGAATGAGTCTGGTCTGGGGTTGTCTAAATAACCCAAGCCATTTTGTGTAACTCGTTCTGACAGATTTAATGGCTCCGTTATCCAATCTAATAATCCTAAAAGAAACTAATAAAAGAGAGAAATAACTAACTAATTACTAAACACACACTATATATATGTACACATGTTCTAATGTAACTGTAGTAGTTGTATTTAAGCAGGAGATATACAAGTCTCTTTTATTTACATGATTTACAAGCTGCAAGTTCTAATCGAAACTTACAAAAATCGATGTGAAAAATGATTTCTTCTAGGAAGCAGATAAAGAAAGCACATAAAAATATTTATTGTTTTTCTTTTATAATTTTAAAGAATCTTGGAAAAAAGTTAATGAAACATGAACATGTGGATAGTCAAAGATGAACCATATACTCTTGTTTTAATGATGACAGAAAAATACAAAGAAGTTAGCCTATCAGTGAATTAGTGAGGTGTATCCAAGCATCTGCATGAGTGGTGAACATCCAACTACCATGTCCAAGAGAGAAGTCTACAATTAACCTTATGACTGTTCTAAATAAATTCAGAACATGTATTGGTAAGTTAGGTTTTAATGACAGAAAAGGAAACACAAACATAAACCTGTGATCTGATAAATATACATGATTACAGCAAGATAAATCTGGAAGCAATCTATGCATTTTATCATTCAATTTAAAACTCAAAGATAAATCTCATTATTTAAATCGAAGATATAATCACAACATTTGTATTTTGATGAAGCAAATGATAGATGGTATTTATAATATAAACCTCCTACACATCACAGATCATTTAATCTAAAGATATCAGACCTGCACATGTAACAGGATTAGAAAAAACAAAAATAATAGCATTATAAACAAAAGGCCAAAGCCAAAATGCATATATATCGTTCTATTAAGTTTTTGGAATCACTTGTCAATTTTCTAGTCCTGGAAGAATTTTTTTGGATAATAGACTTTAAAGATTGGAAAAATTAATACATAAATGATAATAATTAACCAGTTATTGATAAAAAAGACTAAAGCTATTTAAATCAATGCATATCAATTATTCAAAGAATATGGAGATATTATAATGAAAAAAAAAAACATTTTACTCACAGGACAAAAGCCATTAAGAAACCTGGAATTCCATATTCTTCTTTGAAAATGCGCGTCCATTCTCCCAAAGATTCTAGCCATCCATTACTCCATTTGAAAATAAATAAAAAGTTTACAAAAAAAATAATATACAAAAGAGAAAGGATTAAAATCCTCTAGTCCAATTCTTGGATCCTTTGGCTCTGAACTTTCTCATATATTTATACAATGAATGAACAGTCTAGGTGTCACTATTAATTTTCACCACCTGAAATTTGCCTCGTAAAAAGACATCAATATCTCTCAAATCGTTCATGTTTTTGGGAACATATCTATGTGTAAGGTAAATGGGTCCATTTTGGTTTTGGGTTTTCAGCCGTTTCTTGAAATTCCTCACAGTTTGGCTGCAATCAATTCTGCAAAATCGCCTATATGATCTTGACGCCTTTCCAAATTTTATCTGTTGTTTCTCATGAAATTATTTGTAGCAATCCAAAATTATTTTTGTATCAATCATCTTGAACGTATTTGGATAATAAAATCAAGTTATGATCACATATGTATCAAATATTTTATAATAGAAACATGCGAAACAAAAAGAAACCTAAACTAATAACCTAAAAATTGTGAATAAAACAAAATCTAGAAAAATAAAAAATGAATTTAAACTAACTATAACTTATAAACAAACATTGTTTATAATTTGTTTTCAAATATGATCTAGAAGCTTCAAGCTAATGGAGAAAAAATATTAATTTTAGTTTTTACAAAATCAAACAAATGATAGATAACTCTTTTATTATTATTATTTTGAAATGAGATGCAAAAGAAAAAAATAATTTAATTAATTAATATCACCAAATGATTTCATGAAAATGAGAAACCAACCAAGATATTATTTTATGAATTATTGAACCCATTATTCAAAATAGTCAAACTTGCTAATGAGAAAAATAATGAACACATAATCATAATTTAAACGAAAGTAAACATTTAATAAAAAATAATGTTTTGTTTAAATTGAGATTTTTATGCTCATTTCTAACTTTTGACATATACTCTTGTAATGAATGTCTCATACTATAGTGTATGTCTTAAGTTTGTCTCAAATCAAGCCAAGGTATGGAACTATTTGAAAAGATTGATTCTGTAGCTCATTATATTTATCAACATTCTAATAGGGGCCCCTTAAATTTTGTAAAAATATCAGGGGAGTTGTTGGGGCCCAACACACCCGCTCTGCAATATTTTAATACCCTTACATGTTATTCATAAATTTATAAAAAAACATGATTCTCCCTTCCTGCAAAGATCTCATTGACAACTTAATCCATTTATCACAACAAATTTTACTTTTCGACAATTGACACAGATATTAGGTTTGTGAGGCACAAGATCTCTCCTTCCTTTTCTAGAGGCAATGTTATCTCTCCAAATATGGGCATGTTTGCAAAAGGTGCAACCGTAAGGAATAATTCTCTACAGAGACCCACTATACTCATGAGCATAGTCCTTAACATGGATCGTTGTATCTCCAATACACATGTGAGCATAGTCTATATGGTCTGCACCAGGGGGATGTTTTCCATTAATGTAGTTGTAAATCCATGATATGGAAAATAAGGTTTCCAGTCCAAACCCTCCAGTAGGCAAGAAACCTCCAATTGCTACAAACAACACAGTTACCACAGGTATCAATATGGGACTAAAGAAAATTAGAACAAGAGTGAGAACCACCAATCCTACAAGCATTCCAGTTAACGTGAGACCCATCAAAAACAACAAAATTGAACCAGAAATCAACAGGTTCAGAAAACCCAAGATCTGAGTTGAATTGGGTGTATGACCATGAATATTTTGCATCATTCCATGATACTAATCAACCATCATAAATGCCCAAAAATACTGAAAAGCAAAGAATCCAGTGATATGTTCGTTGTATAGACTAATAATTTTAGCGTTGCAGAGGCTAACTTGACTTCATTGATCCATCCAATCAGTTTAAATTTTGAGCCATCAATATTGAATATATAGAAGAAAATGTATATTGATATGTAACAAGAACATTTAATCGATAACGATTCCAAGAACAATGAGAATAGTTGATAGCAATAGACATGTTCTTCCCTAGGGCCTAATAATGTTTGAAAAGATATAACGTGCATTTGTTTGACAACGTGAAATATTGTTTGGTAGTCTGACAACGTGATGACAATTTGACAATGGCAAGACAGCTTCGCAGAATGACAATCTAGCAAACTAATGTGCATAGAGAAAAACCATAAATACTGCAGAGTCGTGGCAAGTTGTCACACAAAGATAGAATATTAAAGGCATAATCTATAAATGGCCAAGTCTATGAGTTGTGTAGCCAAATATTGGCAGTCAAAATCCATGAACAGATTGTTTCTAGAGGATATCTAGAGAGAATTACGCCTAGCTCATAACGAAAATTTGGGAATTTGGTTTTGATCCATTGTAAATGAATTTGATCCCATAACCACTGAAAAACAAGAAACGATACAACTGGTTGTTATCCATCCGCAATCCTTATTCACATCTCCTTCTAGAAAGAGATAAATCACCCTTTCGTTTTCCTGACCAGTACCGCAGAACATATGGTGGAGAATGCCCTTTCTATTTCTCACTCTCAAGATATGATGACGAGTTTTCATGGGAAGAGTTATGTCTATATAAAGAAAACAAATCGTCAACTTATACTTAGTACACATTCCAACATAACTTTTGTACTTCGGGTGAGTTGTTGTATGTCAAAGATGGTGAAAATACACAATAAGCACATCATTCCTCGCATCGGTGTATAATGTCTTATTGTCAAGATACAAGTAATCCCTACAATGTGGAAATATAATCTACGAACCAAGCCTTCTTATCACATTTTCCAAACAACAAGTCGATTACATATTGGGTAAGAATCCTGTGAAATTTCATTCCAATTTGACCATTGTAATACTTTAATTTCCAGTAGAGCCGTGTATTGATGTTTGTTAGTCGTATCATCATCAAATTTCAGGCAGATACTTAGCGAGATTTATAAATAATTTTAAAATGAATATGGAAGCTATGAGATGCCAAAATCCATTGATAAATTATCATCGTCGGTTAGAGTTTCCTTCTTCTCAACTGGGCTTTTGTGCAATCGATTCCATCTCCTTCACTACTTCACTCATGCTTGGTCGATCTATGACAGTTTCCTCAGTGAACTTCAATGCCATGCTTACAAAGTTTTTAAGGCCTGGAAGAAGGCTACCATGTGAGTCCGATCCGAGTAGTAAGGGATCCACCAATTATCAAATATTGGATATTAAAGTATCGCACTAGCAACTTCTTGTAATTCAACGACCTGAGTCCTCAAAATAATCAAATAAATCATACAATATACTCATTATATCTTCACATGGAGAATATTGCAACCACAATGTCTTATATGTCAAATCATTTACACAAGAAATACATGAATGGATAAAATCCTTTCTGTATTATGAAGCAATGCATATATTTTATTTGTTGGTAAGGTGAAGGATGTAGTACCCATGGCTCTGCGCGTTATATGGACCACTCCACATTAGACCACTAGACCATTAATATATATATATATATATATATATATATTATTTTTTATTCCTATATTAAATAAAACATAAAGCTACTATATTAAGATCAAAACCTAAAGACAAAATTTTTTTATTTTTTTATTTTATTTTATTGTATTATTCTTAAATTTTGAAGGAAACTAAAAAACAATTCAAATTCAAATGAAATTTAAGAAAAAAATGTTTATTAGCAAATAGAGATCTCAAAAAAATTAAAGCATTTTTTTTTACATTGTTATGCTTCTTGAAAACATTTATAGACATCCTACTTTATGATCCTTGAGATCACACAAAGCATGGGAGGAGAGCATACTTATTCACACTAAAACTGATATGTTTTATTCCTTTGAACTTACCTACTCTACTCGAACTGAAAGTTATAAATTAGTTAAGTGCAGTCAAAGATCCAATGTAACCATAAGCACAACAATAATAATATTATTTTCACTACGAATTTCATAAATGTTATTGGGTAAATCGGTGAATGCGGACATAAACTAATCCCCCTAGATCCACCTAGATCTATAACAAAACAAGACAGAACATGACACTTTTCGTAAGTTACAATCATTGAATCTACTATCGAACAAAAGACGAGAGACATACCTTTAAGTGTTGCTTCCTTAGGTCTTTTTTGTCCCTGCTTCGCTCTGTTGCTCTTGTGATATTGATTCTGCAATGAGACACAAACCAACCAAAGTGAAAGTAGAGACAATATATTCAATGAAAACCTATGCATATGATCAAGGAATTATGCAATAAAATAAATATAATTATATGGGAAAGAAGCATGCCACTATATTATATTAATAAAAGGAAGAGAGATTACAACTGAATGCCTTGATGTCGTAAGGTTCCTTGCAACGATTCCTTGCTTCCCACACAATTTTGATCCAATAATTCTGATACTATAGATCAAACATCTATCTTGACAAAATAAAATCTCAAATCAACTCTAACCAAGATAATAATTCCAAGCCAAATCCAACTAATATCAAAGGCTCAAGAAATTTCCAACCCAATCAAGCTCCAAAACCAACTAACTTTCTCCATGAGAGCTCCTCTCCTTTTATAAGTTGAAGAGGATAAGGTGAGGAGGTTAGGATGATCCCACTAAATCATGAAAGTGAGTAATATCCAAACCATTCGGAGACCACCTCACCATAGAAGCTTCTCCTTCTAGAAGCATCGAGAAAATGCTCGTTTTTCCCCACATATGGAGGCCACCGCACCCTAGATATAGTGCATCCTGTGGAAACTTTTCACCCTAGATATAGAGCAAGGTGCGTAAATCAGGCATTTTTTCACCCTAGAGATAGAGAAGCCTACGAAAATCCTCCAAAATAGGTTTTTTACTGAGGAAAACACAACTTCTTCTCTCAGGAAAAGTTATTCTCCCTTCTTCCTTTAGTAATTCAGGCCATTGACCCCTTTGAAGGCAACATATAGGTTTACATCATTAAAAATCATAGGTATGATGAAAATAATGTGTAACTAGGAGCCCCCAAAGTTTGAATTTAGAACAGAGTGATAACTAAAATACTTTATCTAGTGTGTATAGGGAACAAGGAACACGTCGGTCGGAAAGCTGCCAACGAACAAGGAAATGGAGTACAATAACATATCATCATTGAGGTAGGCATTCCCATACTCTGAATACAAATGAATCAAAGCATAAGTGTCGACATGTGAATATTTATGTCAAATAAGAAAGGTCATGGCCACCAAACATACACTTTGGATCCATGCCATTATGACTCAAATCTAAACATAGCCACCAAAAATACACTGTGGATCTATGTGTTAAAGACTAAAATTTGAACATATCCACCAGACATACAATGTGGATCTATGCACCAGTACAATCTGAATATACTCCGATGGAACCTGAATATTGTAAGAAACGATCCAGGGTCTTCATCTCCACCACTCTATATTATGAATCTAACCATGTGAATACATGTATTGAAGTTGAACATGGTAGACGCTACTTGATTATCGGTCATTAATGAATACCGTTAATAATTGCGAGGGAAATCACCATTAATGTCAATGACTCCCAAGGTACACTAGTAGAATCTAATGAATGTGAATTAATGAGCTGAAGTCGAACACTCGGTGGAATCTCCCGATCAGGGGTCAATAATGAAAACCCACTGTCAAAAGTGAGGAAACCTACCATTGATGCATGCAAGTTCCAAGGTACCAATTAGTTTTTAATTCTAATTCCTAGATAATGAGTTGAAGTCAACAGGAAAAGACTCATCACAGAAGGGCCTTACTGTATCCCCCATCAATGACACGAAACAGGTAACAATATTTGATGTATATTAGAGTAACAAATGATTTAGGAATGACTTAGGGATGACCGACACAATAGAAGGATTAAGGACTGCAGAAATGGCCAATGAGATAGAAGGATTTCCAGGTTGAACATCTCTTTGAACATATTGATGACACGACATCTGTCATGGAAAAAACTGACTCAACAACAAGGATCATAGACCAATTTGTAATATTAAAGGAGTATGATTAAGAGACAAATGGATTTTTCAACCTAGACAGAAAGCGAGTGAAAGGGTGTCATGTTCAAAAGCGACTCTTCCATGGAATATAGGTTTAGATACATTTCTTTCCCAATTTCCCCCCCACCATTTCTAGTGAGTACCTCTTTATTTTTACACAAGATTGAGGAGGATAACATATGCTTGTAATGTAAGTTCATCCTTCGGAAAAGTCCCTTGTAGTATGTTTAACGAACCCTAGGAAGGATTGGTTTGATCCCATATGGGCCTTTTGATGTTTGTTTAACAAGTCCAAAGAAAGAAAACTCGAGGGTTTTTCATATTTTGAGAGTCTGAAAAACACTTAAAGAGAACTCTCCCAGTTCCTTTTTCATAAAGTAGTTCGACAAGACCAAAAAATTGATAAACTATCACCCATCAAACATTTTCTTCAAATAATTTTACGAGCATGAAAAGAAGAAAGTCACTCAACAATATTTTTATGTTTAGAGAGTCTGAAAAGACTTAAAGGGAGCTCTAGCGGGTTCCTTTTTTGTATAACCTCTACGAGTCTGCAAAAGTAATAAAAGTTTACTCGGTTACATTCTCATTGATTTAGGAGCATGAGAAAGAACAAAGACTAAGCTCAGGATTGTTTTCATTTTTACGCAACATTTAAAACAAAACAAAACTATGCTTGGACCTGGTTTCATTTTTATGCAAGCTTGAACCAGAGGAAACTATGCTTGAGGTAAGTGGTTTCATTTCTCTAGGTTTTCTAGTGAAGTTTAATAGTCAGAGAGTCAATTTGGATCTTCCAGTTACTCAGAAAAAAAAAAACAAGCAATCAAATAAAGAAAACAAAGAAAACTAGGAAAACATTCATGTCCCCAGTGGAGTCGCCAATTTTGTTATCGAGTAAATCGGTGAATGCGGACATAGACTAATCCCCCTAGATACACCTAGATATAGAATAAAACAAGATGGAACATGGTGCTTTCCCTAAGCTACAATCATTGAATCTGCGATCGAACAAAGAACGGCATACACACCTTTAAGTGTCGCTTCCTTATGTCTTTGTTGTCCCTGCTTTTCTCTGGTGCTCTTGTGATATTGATTCTGCAATGAGACATAAACCAACCAAAGTGAAAGAAGAGATAATATATTCAATGACAACCTATGCATATCATCAAGGAATTATGCAATAAAATAAAGATAATTCTATGGGAAAGAAGCATGCCGCGGTATTATATTAATAATAGGAAGAGAGATTACAACCAAATGCCTTGATATCAAAAGGTTCCTTCCAATGATTCCTTGCTTCCCACACACTTTTGATCCAATAATTATGAGACTATATATATGACATCTATCTTGACAAAATCAAATCTCAAAGCCACTCTAACCAAGATAATAATTTCGAGACAAATCCAACTAATATCAAAGGCTCAAGAACTTTCCAACCCAATCAAGCTCCAAAACCAACTAACTTTCTCCATGAGATCTCCTCTCCTTTTATAAGATGAAGAGGATTAGGTGAGGCTAGGATTATCCCACTAAATCATGAAAGTGAGTAAGATCCAAACCATTTGGAGGCCACCTCACCATAGAAGCTTCTCCTTTTAGAAGCATCGACAAAGTGCTCATTTTTTCCCACAAACGGAGGCCACCGCACCCTAGATATAGTGTATCCTATGGAAAATCCACACCTTAGATATAGAGCAAGGTGTGAAAATGAGGCATTTTTTCACCTTGCATATAGAGCAACCTGTGGAAATCCTCCAAAATAGGGCTTTTACTGTGGAAAACACAACTTCTTCTCTCAAGAAAAGTTATTCTCCCTTCTTCCTTTAGGAATTCAGGCCATTGACCCCTTTGAAGGGAAAATATAGGTTTACATCATTAATGATCATAGGTATGATGAAAATAATGTGTAACAGAGAGTCCCCCAAAGTATGAAGTTATAACAGAGTGATAGATGAAATAATTTATAGAGTGTGTGTAGGGAACAAGGAACACGTCGGTCATAAACTTGCCAACAAACAAGGAAATACAGTACAATAACATATCATCACTGAGGTAGGCATTCCCATAATCATACTACAAATGACTCAAAGCATAAGTGCCGACATGTGAAGATCTATGTAAAATATGACAGGTCATGGTCATGAAACATACACCGTGGATCCATGCTATTATGAATTAAATCTAAACATAGCCACCAAAAATACACAGTGGATCTATGTGTTAAGGACTCAAATTTGATCATAGCCACAAGACATACAATGTGGATCTATGCACCAGTACAATCTGAATATACTCCGACACAACCTGAATCTTGTCAGAAAAGATACAGGATCTTCATCTCCACCACTGTATAGTATGAATCTAACCATGTGAATACATGTACTAAGTCGATCATGGTAGAAACCACTTGATTACTGGTCACTAATGAATACCATTAACAAGTGCGAGGGAAATCACTATTAATGTCAATGACTCCCAAGGTACACTAGTACAATCCAACGAATGTGAATCAATGAGTTGAAGTCGAACACTTGACGGAATCTCCCAATCAGGGGTCAATGATGAAAACCCACTGTCGAAAGAGAGGAAACCTGCCATTGAGGCATGCAAGTTCCAAGGTAACAATTAGTTTCTAATTCTAATGCCTAGATAATGAGTTGAGGTCGACAAGAAAAGACTCATCATGGGAGGGACTTAATGTATCCCCCATGAATGACACAAAACATGTAACAATATTTGATGTAGATCAGAGTAAAAAATGATTTAGGACTGACTCAGGGATGGACGATGCAATAGAAGGATTAAGGAGTGCATAAATGGTCGATGCAATAGAAAGATTTTCAGGTTGAACATCTCTTTGAAGATATTGATGACATGAAAACTATCTTGGAAAAAACTGACTCAACAACAGGGATCACAAACCAATTTGTAATCTTAAAGGAGTATGATCAACAGACAAGTGGATTTTCCAGCCTAGAAACAAAGCATGTGGAAGGGTGTCATGTTCAAAAGTGACTCTTCCATGGAATACAAGTTTAGACACATTTCTTTCCCAATTCCCCCCCCATCATTTCTAGCGAGTACCTCTTTATTTTTACACAAGCTTGAGGAGGATAACATATTCTTGTATTGTAAGATCATCCTTCGGACGAGTCCCTCGGAGTATGTTTAATGAACCCAAGGAAGGAGTGGTTCGGTCCCATATGGGCCTTTCAATGTTTGTTTAACGAGTCCAAAGAAAGAAAACTTGGGGGTTTTTCATATTTTGAGAGTCTGAAAAACACTTAAAGAGAACTCTCCCAGTTCCTTTTTCATAAAGTAGTTTGATAGGACCGAAAAAGTGATAAACTATCACCCATCAAACATTTTCTTCAAATACTTTTATGAGCATGAAAAGAACAAAGTCACTCGACAATCTTTTCATGTTTAGAGAGTCTGAAAATAGATTAAAGGGAACTGCAAGAGGTTAATTTTTCATATAACCTTTACGAGTTTGAAAAAGTGATTAAATTTTACTTGGTTACATTCTCATTGATTTATGAGCATGAGAAAGAACAAAGACTAAGCTTGGTAACCTATTCTCATGTATTTACGAGAATGAGAAATAACGAAGACTAAGCTCATGATTGTTTTCATTTTTACGCAAGCATTAAAACAAAACAAAACTATGCTTGGACCTGGTTTCATTTTTACGCAAGCTTGAACCAGAGGAAACTATGATTGAGGTAAGTGGTTTCATTTATACACAAGCTTGAACCTTAGAAAACTATGCTTCGACTTCCCAACCCATAACACAGGGATGGTTGGTACTTAGCCTCAACTTAAGAATCTAGCGGCTCTAACTTCAGCATGAAGTCCAGAGTCTGAAAGCATTTCCCTCCAAGATTCATTTCATCCAATTGCAAAGGTGGATGAAAGGATGCTTCAAATACTATACAAAGGACTTGACTCAAATATTGAGCGGGAAAAACTATTTCATTTTTTAATGAGCTTACCACAAAGAAGAAAAACTATGATCGAGAATACAGGTTCAATCCCTAGACCTTTGTTTCATTTTTTAACAAACTTGACACAGAAACAAGAACTATGATCATAACCTCTGTTTCATTTTCTAATGATGTTTCCATAGAGAAGAAAAACTAACCTCGTAGTTGGGTTCATTTTTTAACGAGGTTGAAATAAGAAAATCATGCTCAATAAGACTCACTTCTTGATCACAGCTTCCAAGAGGACATTTTTCTGGAAGGACACCATGTCAAGGGACAAAAAGCGGTCATGGCCTCCAAGAGATCTTCATTTGACAGAAGAAACACACTCTGGAAGAACACCATGTCGAGGGTCGCGAGAGGGGTAAGGAGGTTAGAATCTAATAGCCCTACTGAAGAGATCACCATGTCAACTATCGGATCAAAGTCATTTTTATCGACAGTGAAAGGCATCAGATACAATGCCAGATAATTGACCTATGGCAGGGGTAACATCGACTGCATATAAGAACCACTAAGGGAGGTAATCCAATCAGGACTGATGAATGAAATTTGATCAATAGTCACCATTCTTCCATCGTGAGGGAAATATATCACACGAAAAATAGTGGACATAATAACTTTCATGGCATAGACATAATCCCGACCAAGGAGTAAAGCGAAATCCAAGGTTTCTTGGATTACCATGACATCAATAAAGACAGTTTTCCCTCCCAAACTTATAGGAAACTAAGGAAGGGTCCCTAAAGGTTGACTAGTTCTTCTATTGAAAGCTAACATATTCTGCGTAACTGGCGCAAGTTGAGGACAACCCAAATCTTTCCAAGCAAAAGAGGACAAAATACTAACGGACGCACCTTCATCTATCAGTGCCCGAGGAATGTCCCGACCACAAACCTACATTGTAATATGGAAAGGAATGTGAGAGGGAAGACGAGGTCTAGTTAGCACACCCAAATCAAAACAGATGGCATCATTACTTTGAGGGGGTCCCACAGGAGAAGGGGGAATACCTCTTGGCATGGTAGAGTCTATATCAACAAGAAAAATGTGGGCAGTATCAGGTCTATTCTTGAGCAGGAGAGTAGGATCGACCAATGATGGGATCAGATCAACCACTTGGGTTTCATTCTCTAAGGGGAGAATGGGGTTGACGGGTGGAAATAGATTGACCCCTTCGGTTGCACTCTCTAACAGGAGAGTGGGATTGACTAAGGAAGGGATTGGATCAAACACTTGGGTTTCACTCTCTGGAGGGAGAGTGGGATTGACTGAGGATGGTATTGGATCGACCACTTTGTCAACTAGTTTAGTTAATACGTCACCATATTGACCACTTGATCAATCAGATTGATCGATGA
Source organism: Picea engelmannii (assembly GCA_009831015.1). Lineage (NCBI taxonomy): Eukaryota > Viridiplantae > Streptophyta > Pinopsida > Pinales > Pinaceae > Picea > Picea engelmannii. Next base: position 140,373 of record ML792325.1, on the reverse strand, counting down.
AAGGGACAGATTGATCATTCCATCAACTACAGGTGGGTTAAGAGTGAGATTGTGATAAGAATTTGGAAGTTGAGGCTGTGAAATAGTCACGTATCCTAGGAATTTCAAGGCTTCTTCCATATGAGGGAAAATATGAGTTAGATGATGCCCTTTGCATAACATACATAGGAATTTGGCTCTACTTTTCTTCTTCCCAATGATATCTTGGCTAGTTGACGGGAGGTCATCAACATGTTGTTCATAGGCTGACGACAAGGTCCATTGAGGGTGTGTAGACCATGCTTCTATAACCTTGGATAGAACAGGGTAATATTTAAGTAGATGGTTACCCTTACAAAGCATGGAAGGGTACTTGGGTTTACGGGTTGTTTGGGTGTTATTAGCATCATCAACAGTCCCAACATGATCAACAGTAATTGGTTTATTTCCAACACGTCTAGTAGTGGTTGGAAGTTTAGACCCTTGTTTATTTTTCTTCTTCTTCTTATCCACCGGGTTACTAGCTTCGAAGCTTTCACTCGGCGAAGAAGATTAAACGAAAGAAGGCCTTGCAAGTGAATAACCTAAAGAAGATATTGCTAGTGAAGAAGGTGAAGGATCAACATGAGGTTGATGTTCTTGGGGGGAAGTGCTTACAACTGAAGCACTTACTGCATTCAAGATTACTTGAGTGGAAAATAGCCACACTGGCAATCCAATTGTGAGACCTAGAAGGCTCAAAGTAGAGATGTGAGGAGAACCAATATTTCTATAAGAAGGAAAAACAAAAGGTTTCCCTGGAGCGGGGATTCCTTCCTTGGTCATTTCGAGAACTAACACCATTAAAATAAAGAACCAATCGAGAGTCCACTAGGAAAAATAAATAGCACACGCTGAAAATCTAATAAGAAAGCAAGAAAACAAAACCTTCTCGCAATGAGCTCACTAGTTGGCGATGAAATACAACGTTGCGGGAAAAAAGTAAGAACGGCATGAGATAGAGCAGGTGGAAAAGTTAGGTTGATGACATGCTTAATGTACTTACACCCTGGTGCAAGCTCCCACACATAATCGTGAGTATACCCTCCAAGGAGCCTGAGTGAGTCTGGCCAATGTCGATTCCAGGTACCGTGAAGACTTTCCCCTCCACAATCACCTCGTGTAAATACCCTAAATAGATAGGTCACTAAGGTTACCAACTACTACAGTGATTCCTAGGGAAACAATCGACAGTTTGATCCATGCACAAAGGAAGGGTATCTAGCCTGAAATCAACTTGAAAGGCTTCCACTCATACTTGTGGGTATACCTTCAAGCGACCCCCATAACATGTGTGTTGGCAGCCAATTCAATTTTTTCTATTGCCCTATAAGATGCCTACACCTATGTCTTCTGAACTTCAAATTGTCGTTGCATTTTGCAAATAGACGATATTTTAATTTCTTGCGACACTTGCAAATTGGTCTCAATATAGTTTTCACGACTGTAAGCGTGAAAACTCCTCCATCGTTATTTGAACTGTCATGATCTTTTTATTGATATTTTGAATGGCACTTACCTTTGGTTTATCATTAAGTGGATAAAAGGATTTTCAAACTATCCCTATTTTCCTATTCTTACTTTGATTGCGCAACTTGATTTTATTAAACTTATGAGGCATTGAGCATATGGGTTTATACTTGATTCTATGAATTGCATAGGGGTCATGGTTTATTTTTTTTTTATATGATGTGATCCTTATTGTTATAGCTCTTGGCTTGTCAATTATATAAATATCGTTTGTCACAATGTTTTAAAACCTTTGATTAACACATTTATGCAATAAGCGCATGGTTAACATTTGGGTTTGATTTTACGTTGAATGACATTGGTTTGAAAAACTTGGTTATTTGCGCATTGGCATCTCACTCATCGTTTGATTTTTTGGTTGGCCGAATAGTATGGTTTTGAACTATGTTATGATTGATTGAACAGAGGATTAATTGGTGGTTGTACTTTTCCATTACTAATATGCATGGCGGTGAATAATTCCACCACCCTCGCAGGCGCACATTAATGCTTCCCCTTTGATCGTCCGTAGCTGTTAGCCCAAATGACTCTGCTCCTGTGTGTTGGTGAATGTGAACCAAATCCTTACCATGTTCTTGCACCATGGCTCCAGTCGTGAGGGATGAACCCAATGGTATCCAGGCTCTATTGATGTTCGACAGTGCCCGCAATGACCTCGAGGAAAATGGGTGGCTCCCGTTCATATATAAATTTGATGGTTTTAACCTCTGCGTTGCTAGGCAATTCACCATGACCTTTGATGGCTGTCGAGCCAAGGTCGACGATGTTCAATTGGAAATTGACGAGTAGTTTATCAGTATTGCTACGGGTTTGCCTGCCATTGGATAACGATGGTCCAAGAATTGCAAAGTGGAAGAGGTCCCTTGGAAACTGCTCTTCCAGTTGTGTAAGGTTATCTCCTGTGATAAAGGTTTTCCCGTGACCATGCTGAAACAACGTCGGCATGATTTATTGATGATTATCCAATAGTTTATCACCTGCAAAGGTCGGTATGGGTTTGTTTTCTTACACCACCTTCGTTTGCTTATGGTTTTTATGGGTTATCAGCTCAATATGCCCTATTACTTGCATAGAATCCTGTTTAAAATGTCTAAGAAATATAAAAGTAACCAGGCTGATAGTAGCCTTTTTCACTATGGACTGGTTAAAATGATTATTGGATGTCATTTGGGGTTACATAGAGACTGTTGGAATGATTTCTTTGCTCGCAATGATTATGAGGATTCGAATCCTCCACAGGTTGACAAACCTGTGGTGAGAGAAGACAAGACTGTACCCCCGGTACCCTACAGTATTCTGTTAGCTAAACCCTTACCCGACTCACCTATCAACCTACCCCATTCTATGACCAAGGATGTCGAGACTGTTAAGCCTGTGGGAAAGAAGCCTAAAGTCAAACCCACTGCAAACGCCAAAGGAAAAAAAATGCCCGATATATTTCTCATATGGTGAGGAACAAGCCAAAACCTCCTGTCAATCCTAACCCTATCATGTTAAGTGAAGACTCTGACTCGGAAGTGGAGCATTTCTTGGCTAGTGAATACCCCTATTCGGAATGTTTGTGTGCCTAACCCTCGTATGATTTTGTGTCAAACCTACCCCCTTGCCTACAAAACGACCCTCACTACCCAGGCATTAAGCTGCCTTGTGAAACCCCCAGTCATTCATCCAAAACCTCTCCTGATCTGCCTCAACCTACAGTGCCACCCTATGATCAATGTAGCTCGTGGTTAGAGAGGTATTATAATGATGTGCCTATGCTATAGTCAAGAATTCACTCTTTGGAAGACCAGGTTGCATGACTTACCAGTCAAAAGGCTAAATTGCAAGCCACTGATAAGAAACAGAGGACGACCGTCTCTATTTTGTTTAAAAATGTGGAATCAGCTACAGTGGTCGTGAATTCTAAGTTGTCATAATTTGAGAAGCCTCACTGGTATGTTCTATCGCTTGTTTATATAATGAATTCGAATTTGGTTTTGAATAGCTCTGATTACAACATGGATTTGCTCTGTTACATTATATGCATTATGTACATAGTTTTGTTTTGATAAATGGTAATTCGTTTTCCCGGTTTAGCTTTGATTGGATTTTCATCGATTTGATTGGATCTTGGTGTGGATTTGATTGGTTTAATTTAGCTAAAATGAATGTTGTCAATTGAAATCGTTTGTATCTATTCTAAACACAAGTTGTTTCTTGTATTTCAATTTTGAACACAATCAAGTTTCGATTCGAATTGGTTATAATATGATATGATTGGCAATAATGATTAACTGTTACGGTTTTATGTCTCATATGACTTTCGACCAACAGTGATACAATTTGGATTATGTTCAATATGTTTCTATTAATATGCACCCAAATCGTGAATAGATTCATAACAGTTATACCCAACCAGTTGATCCGCTTTGGTTTACTCCACAATGTTATCAGTTCGATTCATATTGCGATGAATATGTTGTTTAAATTTGATTTAAGGAACGAAAGTGGCTATATCCAGGTTCACAATTTGTTTCTATAGTTAAACTCAGTCGTGATTTGTTTTGACTATTTGCCCAGCTGATAATTATAACCTCTGTTGATTCTATTAAGATTGCGATCATGATTTATCGATCATGTCTATTGACTGCGCAAAGATCAATCATGAAATTGGTTGGGTCGATGCAGTTAAGTATGATTTCATTTGAACATAATCAAAACAGTCTTTCTATCTTTACATTTGATTGAATGATTTGAATCTTTTGCTGCATCATTATAGCTATGACAAGTGGAAATTTTTTGTGTTGGATTAGATTATATCACATACGATATCACTCATTATTGATTTCATTTGGATATGAAACAGTCTCCTTACTGTTTGACCTGATTTTATAGTAAAAGAAAAACAGAGTATTCTTACCCCTGTTTTAAATTGAATCACTTTTGATTTTGTTTAATTTGAATGATAAAATCATTTGAATCCTTAGTGATTCGTTTTTAATGTTTATTGAAAGAAAATTGGATTTGATTCTTTTAAAAAGATTTTCTTTGATTTTTATTTGATCCTGCATGTTATTTTAGACTAGCTACAGAATCATATGATTCTGTAGCTAAGTCTGTAAGATTAGATTTTTATTGTTTTTTTAATAAAATATCTTTCTAACTTGATATTTTTGGTCTATTGCAGATGAATTCGAAATTGCAGTGGATTTGATGAGAAGTTAGGGGATATTTGAAATATTTCACTTGCATTTTAGTTTCCTAGTTTAGTTGATTTTGGGATATCTCCCAGATTATGTAAAATAGTTTAATATTATCCATAGGGAGGTTTTACCCTGTGGAGAGACTTATATATACTTATTATTTTTGTAATAATGTTCATCCTCATTCGTGGGAGAACAAGGATATGGAGTTTAGACTGAGGCAGAATTTGGTGTTTTGTTACAACTTTAGCTTCTCATTATATCAATATTTTGTTTCATGTTGTGTATATCAATTAGTATCTGGTTAATGACTACTTTAGCTATCTTAATCATTTGCAAATGATATAATTTAATCATTGTAATCCATATCTGATTTCTTCCAAGTGTTTAAAGAACATAACAATTGTTTGATTCAGTTTGTGAATGACAGATTTCTCTTCTTCATGAGTTGAATTATTAAATATAAGTTTTTGCATAACAGGTTTCCCTTATTGCAGAGATTTATAAATCATAAAATTGTTATGATTTTTTATGTCTTGTTTGTCCTGTAAACAACTCAAAGAGCAGTGCAGCCTGTTAAAGCACAGTTTGTAGGAAAGGTTTATGTAGCTAGAAGGCAAGGCTCAAACTGGCGTAATAGGAGATTCCCCACCCATTGTCACCTCGATGGGGAGCTCTTTCTATTTAGGGTGGCTAATACCAAGGGAGATGTCCCTAGTAATCTGGGGTGTCTGAAAGGTCTTAAAAGTATAGAGGATCAAGATAAGGGTTTCCTTTCACAGATTACCGCCAAGAGAGATAGTCAAAGAGGAGATATTCCACTGAATGGCACCTGTTTGCGAGACAAGGCAAATAAGACTAGAAAATGTGTTGCAGTGGTTAGTACTTCAAAGTATTAATGACTATCTTTAACATATATGAGCAATATCAAATGTAATTATTGATGAAGTCAATGATTGCAATTAAAACTTATATTTTATGTCACTTCTTCAATAAATACACAAGAGATATAGGCATTCAATGTATAAAATCAAATCCTTGTATTAACTCAATGCAATAAATCTGCTCATACATAAATAATGTTGTTGCATCACTATTGCAGATTTAGGGTGACATCATCCCTAGTGTTAGGTCAATTTTAGAAGACAATGAGAGGAACGTTTTGTCAAACAAGCTTAGGAGTGAAATCAACAACTCAAAGTCTATCAAATAGATGACTATACCACAACGTTCTGAGGCCAAACAAGGGTTTTAACAGGTATGACGTCACCTATATTGTTGTTTTTTTAAGGTTAGGGTTAGCTAGTCAAAGAGGTGGACGTTTTGACAAATCAACCAACGAAAAAGATTAAAACCTCTATGGCTATCAGGAGATGAGTCAACCGCAACTTTTAGTCCAACCACAAGTTTAAAAGAGGCAAGACGTCATCATCAATTAGGGTTAGTCTAGACGCTAAGATTAGTTAGGGTTTCAAATAAAGAGAGTTTGAAAGAGTTGTTTTAGCACAAAAGGCTCAATGTTTTACTCTTAGACTAGTGCCTTGGGTAAATGGAGTCAAGGAGAGAGACTAATGGCTTGGGAGAATCTAAATCTAAGGACGGGAGATTTAGGCTTTGTAGTGCTACAAAAGGAGGGACACAAAGTCAAAACCCTAAGGGGAGGAGGCTCATTCTGGTGTAGCTAAAGCTAGGCCTCATGCTCCTCCCTCTTTCCTTAGAACTCTTTGGCAAAACGACTAGCTTCAAACTATAAGTCTAGGGATGAAAAGTGTTGCTTGGGGACAAGGATTTTCAAACCCTAAGGTCAAAACCCTAGGTGTAAACTAAATTAG
>ML792325.1:114492-133379 GCA_009831015.1 Picea engelmannii | reverse complement strand
TTATAATAACAATGTAACTATACATGCAAGATATTTAATCAACAACCATTCAATCAAGAAGTTTTGATGAGAAAAACACTTACAAATTCATGAAAAAGCTTATAAAATCCTAGTTGTAACACCTTCCAATGATAAGAACACCACAAGCATGCCAAAGATGATCCTTCCAAGTGTAGTGTCTCACTCCAAGAGAAAATATCCAAGACAAAAGATAAAAGAGTCACTCTCACAAGAGAGAAAGTTGTGTTATGTCCAAATGAGGCTAAAACGTCCTCAATTTATATCATCTCTATGACCTTTAATTAACAAATAGGTCATTAAAAATAGCCGACAAGGTTGACTTTACAATATTTCATTATTTATCACTTAAAATGCTAAAAATATCAAAATAGAGCTAAAATGGGAGACGTCAGGCCCCTCTAAGGGAGACGTTGGCCCTTTTTGGGCATGATCAACATCCAAGAGGCAATACGTTGGCCCCTCTGGGCCTCCTGCAAGATGCCACACGTGCCACAAGGTCCAAACACACTGCTACATCCTCCAGGAAATGTCCAGTCTGCTCTGGTGGCGTCATGTCCATCAAAGCAATCATACCACCTGTAGGGGCTGATCCCCCATAGGTCAATCTCTGCCAAAGCATCCTGATGAGGGTGTCCTTCTTCTTCTCCATGCAAGGGCTTGTCACAACTCTGTCCTTCCTCTGCCATCCCAGCAACCATCTGATGGGATCTTCAGCCCCATGAAGGTCCGAGCTAATCATCTCCCCATCTGCACCGATCCTCTGGCACCTGTCCATCGGGTATGGTCCTGCACATCAAAGACTACACCCTCCATGGGCTCATCAGTCCTAGATATCATAACAATGTAAATGATATCTCACCATTAAATTTATCAAACATATGCATGAAATCCCTAACATATCATCTAAGAGCTCAAAGACATTACACAGATCTACTATACAAAGCTAAGGAAACCAACAGGACAACCTATTGGGCTAATACCCACAAGAGATAGAAAGTTTCCTCAAAGGATTATTCAAGCCATGTGTAATGAGGTGATATGGTTTTTGGGGATGTCCAGTCATAGTAAGACCAAGGGCTGGTGTTGTCTGTGGGTGCCTTTGTAGGAGGCAAGTTGTACCCATCATGGATGCATTTTTTCCAAGCCCTTTTATTTCCTTATCTTTCTTTTGTTTCTTTCTTTTTACTACAAGGTCTGACCAGAGGAAACTGCCTTGTCTTGGTGGCCAGAGCTGACAGCGTTACCCACTAGTATCTTCATAGAAATGAGAAGGCTGGCTCGTGATGAGACCCCCTTTCCTTTGTCCATGCAACCAAAGGTCACTACCCTGGCTTGGTAACCAGATAGTGGCAATGTGATACTGCTAAATACCTATGAACAAAATGGGTCGGCTCGTGATGAGACCTCCCATCCTCTTGGTTAGGTCTTGCATTTATTTATTTTATCATTTTTCTTAGGGTCCCTCAGGTTCTTATCGAGAGGCTTTTTATTGCCTTCTCGAGGATCCCCTGGGCGAAGCATCTCTAGGTTTTATTTCCTATGGCTTTTATCTTTTACCAACTACTTTTACCCCCTGGGCCTTTATCCCCTTCTTCCCACAAGACAAAGTGTACCCTGGAAGGTCATCCTAATGGCCAGACTAGGGGAATGGGATGGATGAGCGGGGTATAAGATGAAAAAGTGATAAGATGGTGGGAGCGAACGATGGCTCTACAAACCCCCCTTGGTGGCTAACCAAAACCCATGAATACTAGCTTGCTAAGTTACCCCATCAATCACCCCAATAATGGTCAAGTGGATTAGTGTAAGATCCAAGCAGTCATCCGAAATGAAAGGAACTTAATGCATATATAAGAAGGTTATAACAATCAAATATGACACATACCATGATTCCTGGGACCAATTACCTCATGGAGAAAGAGTCCTCTCCGATGCAAGCCCAGGCCAGTGGTGATGGAAGCTACTACTGCTTGCAGGACAAGTCTAGCTGAGAAGAAGAAAGGTGGGCCCTCCAAGGCCATGCTCAAATCACTCCTGCTCTCGGTACTCCATGTCTAGGACCATGTGGGCCTCGAGACATGATCTCCTAGTTATCCCTAGATATCTGGAATAACATCCGGCTCCAACTCGGGGACATGTGCTAACTGTAGAGCACATGAGAACCTCAACAATCTCTGGCGTAGACCTGTGACCTGCTCACACTTTACAAGAAGGCATTAGCGACAAAAGACGGGGTGGTATTTCCACCCCGTAAAGCAATAGCATATACATAGTAAATGTGCATATAAGGTAGTACAATAAGAAACAAACAAGATGCATATATAATAGAAAAAAAACAATCCAGTATAATACATGGAATTGATTACTTACCTGTATGATCATGTATCCGGAGGATAGTAACACTTTAAATGTAAAGCGTTCACTGGTAACTTCAGGATTTCTCCTTCCATTGTTTCCAGGTTGAAAGAGTTTATACCTGCACAACTTCTGATTTTGTAAGGCCCTCCCCATAGGCTGTCAAATTTCTTGTGCATACCAGGTTTCTCTTTTATTTTTTCCCACAATAGCACAAGATCGCCCTCAACGAAACTTCTACTTTCGGCTTTGTGGTCAAAAGTACTCTTCACTTTGTCTTGGTTTCTTACCATCTGACCCAGAGCATTTCTTCGAGTTTCGTCTAATTCTATCAGCTGGTTTATTATCCCTTGAATTGCTTTTGCATCTGTGTCATACTATTGTACAAATCGGAGAATGGGAATCCGAAGATTTACTGGGAGTTTTGCTTCAAGTCCATACACCAGCTCAAAAGGGGTTTTTCCTGTGGCTGTCTTCATTGTTATTCAATCTGCCCACACTGCATATTTTAGTTTGCTATCCCATGACTTCTTATTTTCTTCAACAACCTTTTTCAGAATATTCATGAGATTCTTGTTCGTTGATTTATCTAGTCCATTTCCTTGTGTGTAATAAATCGAGGAATGATACAAGGTAATGCCATACTTGAAACAAAATTCCACTAGGGCATAGGAGCTAAAGGCTTTGGAATTATCTGTAGTGATATTCGAAGGAATTCAAAACCTTGTTATGATTCGCTCCTCTAAGAAGTTCATGACAACTTCTTCAGTGAATTTCTTTGTAGGAATCGATTTGACCCATCTGGTGAAGTAGTCTGTAGCTGTCAAAATCCATCAATATCCATTACTTGAATTGTCCTTGAATTCACCGATAAAATCCAGGCCCCACTGCTGAAAAGGTGCTTCTACTACCACTGGTTTCAAAGGCTGGGCAGGGAGCTTTGGTTTTCCCATGATGTACTGACAAGGTTGGTAGGACCAAACGTGTTGATAGGCGTCTGAGAAAAGGGTGAGCCAGTAATAACCTTCCCTCAAGATTTTGTGGGCAGTGGTACGTGCAACAAAATGTCCACCACAATATCCAGAGTGTAATTCCTTCAAGATCTTCTTTGCCTCATCTTTGTTCACACATCGAAGTATAATTCCATCAGGATTCTTCCATCCGATTCCATCTTCTGTTAAGCAGTATTTCATGGCTTTCAATCTTAAAGCTCTCGTCTTGTGATCCACCAGGTGATCAGGACATGGCAAGTTCTTCAAATAATAGACTATGTTAGAATACCACTCATCATGTCCCAATTCACTAGTTATTACATTTACTTGCTCGTTTTCACCGATCTGTATAGCTTCTTGATTGCTTTCAGTGAGCATCTAGGCCAAACCTTGTCCCTTTACTATCTTGGTGGGTTTTATTTCTAATTCGTATTCTTGGATTTTCGAAACCCACTTTCCTCTAGTGCCCATACAGTCTTGCTGTGACAAGACATCCTTCATAGCTGGGTACGTGACATAAGCCTTGATCTTGTTATAACCGACATAATTTCTGAAATGCTGGAGGGACTTGACCAAAGCGTAAGCTTGTTTTTCCATGATGGTGTAGTTCATATCTGAATCTCTCAGGACTTTGCTCATAAAATCCATAGGATGTTCGAAGTTGTCAGCATCCTTCTGCATCAACACCCCTGCAATGGTGTCCTGGGACACAAATGAGAAAATGATGAAATCTCGTGAAAAATTAGGACTGATCAAAACCGAGGCTTGAGAGATAGCATTCTTGATATCTTCAAAAGATCTGTCAGCCTCTTTTCCCCATCTGAAAGAAACATCCTTTTTCAGCAAAGCACTCAAAGGTTTTATCCTTTCGGCAAAGTTACGTACAAATCTGCGGATGAAGTTGATTTTTCCAAGAAAGGACTGCAGGGCCTTTTTTTTCACTGGATGCCAGACATCTTTTATTGACTGGACTCGTTCAGGGTCAATGGACACTCCTCCTGGTGAGGCAACGTGCCATAATAATTTTCCTTCATCAATCCCAAAAACAGATTTTTTAGGTTTCAACGAGATGCCATACTCTTTGCACCGCTCAAAAACAATTCTAAGGTGGGAGAGATGATCTTTCCTTTCTTTAGACACCACCGTGAGGTCATCTTGATAAATCTCTATGATATTTTGTATGAGGTCTCTAAAGGCATAATCCATTGCTCTTTGAAAAGTCGCAGCTGCATTCATAAGACCAAATGACATCCTCAAGTACATGAATGTTCCCCAAGGCGTGGTGAATGCAGTCTTGAGTTGATCCTCCCTTTTGAGAAGAACTTGGTTATATCCTAAGAATCCATCTAACATTGACATCATTCCTTCTCTTGTAAATCGTTGAAGCAGATGTTCCATGTTCGGGAGAGGATAATTGTCTTTCAATGACATCTGGTTGAGGTTGTGGAAATCAACACATAGGCGGATGTCACCATTCTTTTTCCTAACAACTACCAGATTTGACATCCAAGAAGAATAACTGATCAGGGCTATGATACCTACGTCAACCATCTTCTGGAGTTCCTTCTGTATCTGCTCTGCCAACTTCAGATTTATGTGCCTCAATTTTTGTTGAAAAGGTTTGGCTCCTTAAATCAAAGGTATAGCATGCTGAATAACGTCTCCTCTATAGGACTTCAATTCATCGTAGTTCCAGGCAAAGATATCTCTGAATTCCCTGATGAGGTCAAGTATTTCCTTCCTTTCTTTCTCGGTAGTTCCTTTCCCTATCTTGACAGCTCTTGGATCCATTTCAGTGCCAATGTTGAATTCCAGGGCTTCCTCAGCCTGTTTATTGGTTCTTCTCCCTTTGAAAACATCATGTCTATGAAAAATATTCTCCAGAGGAATGCAACCTTTTGCAAGGTGTTGTTTTGCAAGTTGATGACTTCCAAGTCCATGGAATCAGCCAGAAAATTTATTTGTGTATCTGTGAATTCTTTGCTATTCTCCATGAATCTGATAATTTGATCATCATCTTCAAAAACTTGCCAGTGCTCTAGATTGTCGGGAACAGAAGGTCTAAAAAGGACCTCCATCTTGCACTTATCATGAAGAGGTCTTCACGCAGCTGCAAATTTGATGCTGAGACGGCTAGAGCATCTACCACATGATTTTCTTCTCGAGGAACGGCTTCAAGTGATATCCTTTTGAAATTCTTTGAAATATTTTGGGCCACATCTCAATACTTCTTCAATTTTTCATTCTTAGTTGCAAACCTCATTAGGACCTGTGAAATGATGAGGTCTGAATCACCTTTTACTTCTAGGATTGTGGCCCCTTTGTCAATGGCCAGGTTGAGTCCAAAAATCAAGGCTTCATATTCAGCCACATTATTGGTGCAACTAAACTCCAATCTATAAGAATGATAGAAAACTTCACCTGAAGGAGCTGTCAAGACTACTCTTGCACCTGACCCACTACTTGAGCGTGAGCCATCAAATTCCAATGTCCAGATCCCTTATGTTTCCTCGACTGTGTCCATATTCAATTTTCCTTCTTGAATGAACCAATCACTTAGACTGTTGTTGATGCATAGGAGTTGATCATCTATTTCATTGGGGTCTTCAACTGGCGAACCAACAAAGGGTTCATTGTGAATGGTATAATGTCCTCCTTCAGGATGAGGGATGACAGCTTCAGATTGTTCCCTGTGAATGCTTCCACCCAAATGTGTAATAAGTTCATCACAAATGATAATCCCAAATTTATTAACATCACCGACAATAAACACATTAATCCGGAAAGGAGCGTCAGGGCAAGAATCAAAAGCCACCTCAAGATCTTTAATGGCTCCCTTCACAAAATTATCCTTGGTGTTAATCCGTGATATTTTCAGGCCCAATTGTTGCATAAACTCTTCTGTCATTATGTTGGCTTTGGATTTCAGATGCAGAAGACAATTGTGGAGGAGAAGATCATTTACTCAGAGAGAGACATAAAAGGGCTTGAAATCACGATTCTTTGGAGTTGGATCTCCCACTTGATTGATGAAGAGAGAAAAGACTTGTACATGATTCAGATCCAAAACCTTGGATGCATCACAAACTTCATTCTCTGGATGGGTCTTCTTTAAAGGAGGCTCCTGGGAAGAGGTATTACTATGAGAAAGGCTCCATTTCCTCTTGGTAGGAGCTAATTCGACTTGTAGGACACTTGGATTTTCAAGCTTCGGCATAGGCTCATCACCTGGATCCCACGGTTCACAATTCATGTTTCTTTCTTCAATAAAGTCGTCAAAATCAAGACTTCTTTCAATCTGAAAAGCCATTTCTTGTGCTTCCTCCAGGGTTGTTGGTGATCGGTCCTTGACTCTGAATTGCAAAGTTCCTTCCAAAGAGGACAGGTAGTGACCAATGATAGCTTGCTCTGAACCAACCTTTGATCGGATCTTTTTGAGGACTAGATTAAACCTATCAGTAAATTCTCTTATAATTTCAGAAGGTCCTTTGCAAATGTCGGAGTACTGAGGAAAAACATCTTGTGGATTTTCTTTGTCACACCACCTCACCCTAAAGGCCTTTTGCAACTCTTCAATGTTCTTTATGCTTTTTTCAGGGATCTGATCCACCCATGTTTTAGCTTTTTCTACAAGAGAGCTCGCAAAGAGTTTCATGAAAATTTCAAGGTGATCTTGACCATCCAGGTGAAAGTCAAATCTATCGCAAAACTGGGTCCAATGTGAATTTCCAGAAATTTCTTTTCCCGAAAAGAAAGGTAACCAGGAGTATGCATCTACAGGAACATCATGTTCTCCACCTTAGATGTTGCTGAAATCAAAGAAATTATAACTCTCTGGCTGAGACCATTTATGAGGATCTGGATTGATAGGAGGTGGAGGGTTTGTTGTAGTGGTGGTTGTGGTAACAAAAATGGGATTTGAATACATTTTTCCACTACAAGTAATCATATTCAAAGGAAGTCTCTTTCCAAAGAGTGACTTAACAATAGGTGAATTAGAAGGAGGCTTCCTTCTGAAAGTTAGAGGAGGGTTATTGTACCTCCTTCTGGTTTGTGGAGTCACCAGATAGTTTCCTTGAAACTACCAAAGAATAGGGGTAAAAAGGTAGTGGAGTCGCCATGTAATCTTACAAGAAATTTCCGAGGCAAGGCTTACCAAAGATATGTCATTGAGGAAGGTAGACTCAGTGTTCCCCGACAACGGTGCCAAAATGTTATCGCACAGTTTGTAGGAAATGTTTATGTAGCTAGAAGGCAAGGCTCAAACTGGTGTAACAAGAGCTTTCCCACCCATTGTCACCTCGATGGGGAGCTCTTTCTATTTAGGGTGGCTAATCCCAAGGGAGACGTCCCTAGTAATATGGGGTGTCTGAAAGGTCTTAAAAGTCTAGAGGATCAAGATAAGGGTTTCCTTTCATAGATTACCACCAAGAGAGATAGTCAAAGAAGAGATATTCCACTGAATGACACCTGTTTGCGAGACAAGGCAAATAAGACTAGAAAATGTGTTGCAGTGGTTAGTACTTCAAATTATTAATGACTATCTTTAACATATATGAGCAATATCAAATGTAATTATTGACGAAGTCAATGATTGCAATTAAAACTTATATTTTATGTCACTTCTTCAATAAATACACAAGAGATATAGGAATTCAATGTATAAAATCAAATCCTTGTATTATCTCAATGCAATAAATCTACTCATACATAAATAATGTTGTTGCATCACTATTGCAGATTTAGGGTGACGTCAGCCCTAGTGTTAGGTCAATTTTAGAAGACAATGAGAGGAACGTTTTGTCAAACAAGCTTAGGAGTGCAATCAACAACTCAAAGTCTATCAAATAGATGACTATGCCACAACATTCTAAGGCCAAACAAGGGTTTTCACAGGTATGACGTCACCTATATTGTTGTTGTCTTAGGGTTAGGGTTAGCTAGTCAAAGAGGTTGACGTTTTGACAAATCAACCAACAAAAAAGCTTAAAACCTATATGGCTATCAGGAGATGAGTCAGCCGCAACTTTTAGTCCAAACACAAGTTTAAAAGAGGCAAGACGTCATCATCAATTAGGGTTAGTCTAGACGCTAGGGTTAGTTAGGGTTTCAAATAAAGAGAGTTTGAAAGAGTTGTTTTAGCACAAAAGGCTCAACGTTTTACTCTTAGACTAGTGCCTTTGGTAAATGGAGTCAAGGAGAGAGACTAATGGCTTGGGAGAATCTAAATCTAAGGACTGGAGAGTTAGGCTTTGTAGTTCTACAAAAGGAGGGCCACAAAGTCAAAACCCTAAGGGGAGGAGGCTCATTCCGTGTAGCTAAATCTAGGCCTCATGCTCCTCATTCTTTCCTTAGAACTCTTTGGCAAAATGGCTAGCTTCAAACTATAAGTCTAGGGCTGAAAAGTATTGCTTGGGGACAAGGCTCTTCAAACCCTATGGTCAAAACCCTAGGTGTAAACTAAATTAGGCCTAGGACGTCTTCCTCCTTCAACTTATAATTCAAATCTATCTCAGAAAAACAATGGCTAGTGTAGCTATGGCTAGGCTAAACCTTCTTTAATCAATGGCTAAATAAGGTCTTATCATGGGGACATGAAGCCACGACCTACTTGTGTGTTGGCTCCCTAGGGTTTCAATGATTAAGCATTATAATAACAATGTAACTATACATGCAAGATATTTAATCAACAACCATTCAATCAAGATGTTTTGATGAGAAAAACACTTACAAATTCATGAAAAAGATTATCAAATCCTAGTTGTAACACCTTCCAATGATAAGAACACCATAAGCATGCCAAAGATGATCCTTCCAAGTGTAGCGCCTCACTCCAAGATCAAATATCCAAGACAAAAGATAAAAGAGTCACTCTCACAAGAGAGCAAGTTGTGTTATGTCCAAATGAGGCTAAAACGTCCTCAATTTATATCATCTCTATGACTTTTAATTAACAAATAGGTCATTAAAAACAACCGACAAGGCTGACTTTACAATATTTCATTATTTATCACTTAAAATGATAAAAATGTCAAAATAGAGCTAAAATGGGAGATGTCAGGCCCCTCTGAGGGAGACGTTGGCCCTTTTTGGGCATGATCAACATCCAAGAGGAAAGACGTTGGCCCCTCTGGGCCTCCTGCAAGCTTCCACACATGCCACAAGGTCCAAACACACTGCTACATCCTCCAGGAAACGTCTATTCTTCTCTGGTGGCGTCTTGTCCATCAAAGCCATCATACCACTTGCAAGGGATGATCCCCCATAGGTCAATCTCTGCCAAAGCGTCCTGATGAGGGCGTTCTTCTTCTTCTCCATGCAAGGGCTCATCACAACTCTGTCCTGCCTCTACCATCCCAGGAACCATCTGATGGGCTCTTTAGCTCCATGGAGGTCTGAGCTAATCATCTCCCCATGTGCACCGATCCTCTGGCACCTGTCGACCGGGTATGGTCCTACACATCAAAGACTATGCCCTCCATGGGCTCATCAGTCCTAGATATCATAGAAATGTAAATCATATCTCACCATTAAAGTTATCAAACATATGCATGAAATCCTTAACATATCATCTAAGAGCTCAAAGAAATTACACAGATCTACTATACAAAGCTAAGGAAACCAACAGGACAACCTATTGGGCTAATACCCACAAGAGATAGAAAGTTTCCTCAAAGGATTATTCAATCCATGTGTAATGAGGTGATATGGTTTTTGGGGATGTCCAGTCATAGTAAGACCAAGGGTTGGTGTTGTCTGCGGGTGCCTTTGTAGGAGACGAGTTGTACCCATCATGGATGCATTTTTTCCAATCCCTTTTATTGCCTTATCTTTCTTTTTACTACAAGTTCTAACCAGAGGACACTGCCTTGGCTTGGTGGCCAGAGATGGCAACGTTACCCACTAATATCTTCGCAGAAATGAGAAGGCTGGCTCATGATGAGACCCCCTTTCCTTTGGCCATGCAACCAAAGGTCACTGCCCTGGCTTGATAACCAGATAGTGGCAATGTCATACTGCTAAATACCTATGAACATAATGGACCAGCTCGTGATGAGACCTCCCATCCTCTTGGTTAGGTATTGCATTTATTTATTTTATCATTTTTCTTAGGGTCCCTCAGTTTCTTATCAAGAGGATTTTTATTTCCTTCTCGGGGATCCCCTGGGCGAAGCATCTCTAGGTTTTATTTCCTATGGATTTTATCTTTTACCAGCTGCTTTTACCCCTTGGGCCTTTATCCCCTTCTTCCCACAAGACAAAGTGTACCCTAGAAGGTCATCCTACTGGCCAGACTAGGGGAATGGGATGGATGAGCGGGGTATAAGATGAAAAAGTGATAAGATGGTGGGAGTGGATGATGGCTTTGCAAACCCCCCTTGGTGGCTAACAAAAACCCATGAACACTAGCTTGCTAAGTTACCCCATCAATCACCCCAACAATGGTCAAGTGGATTAGTGTAAGATCCAAGCAGTCATCCAAAATGAAAGGAACCTAATGCATATATAAGAAGGTTATAACAATCAAATATGACACATACCATGATACTTGGGACCAATTACCTCATGGAGCAAGATTCCTCTCCGATGCAAGCCCAGGACGGTGGTGATGGAAGCTGCTACTGCTGACAGGACAAGTCTGGCTGAGAAGAAGAAAGGTGGGCCCTCCAGGGCCATGCTCAAATCACTCCTGCTCTCGGTACTCCATGTCTAGGACCATGTGGGCCTCGAGACATGATCTCCTAGTTATCCCTAGATATAGGGGATAACACATCCTATCGTTTACGAGAATCTTATGGAATAATTGGTGCGAGTTTACTTCCTCCAACCAGCTTCGAAGTCATCATACACAGGACAAATTAGGAGCGTTTCCAGGTAAGTTTGTCATTTGTTTAGTATATTTATTACTAGTTAAATTTAGATATAAGTTTAGTTATATGTATGTAAAATTAGTATATTAGATCGTTTAATTTTAGTAAGTTTAATTTCTTTTTCATAAAATTATAAAATCAAAAATATATCTCTAACTGTCTTAGGGAAGAAATCACATGAGTTTTATAGGTTTTATTCAAATCTGCAACTTGTAGATATTGTATATTTGTGAATAAGTTGTAATTCAATTAGTAATTAGATATTTAATTGTTAGAGTTAGTGTAATAGTAATTAGTATATAGAATAGTTAGTGTAGTTTATATTTAGTTTTAGTTTAATTTATTTAGCAGTTTGTTTTAATTAGATTAGTGTATTAGTTTGTTTTTATTTATTGTTTTATTAGTTTTAGTTTGTTTTATTAGTTTTATTTAGTTTTAGTTTGTTTTATTTGTTTTAGATAGATTAGTTAGTTTAGGTTAGTTTTCTCTTTGGTTTTCTTAGGACCTTAGAGCGGCCAACAGAGCCATTAAACCCATCAAGGTGGTTCATTCCAAATGGCTTGGGTTATTTAGACAACCCTAGACCGGTTCCACTCTCTCAATTGATGGACAAACAATTTCGCCCGTCAACAAATGGCGCTAGAAGGAGGGCCTGAACTTAATTAATGGAAAGAGGTGGTCGCAAGACTCCTCCCCCCCCCTAATCGCTCACCTATAGTGACTAGAAGCCATTCACAAGATAATATTCCCCCTCAAACAAAAACTACTTCAACCGAAGATCCACAGATCATAGTTGAGCCAGGAACCCCTAATCCTACAGTTGGTGATACGCAAGAAATTATCCATCAATATCTTATTAAAACACACAGTTACTTAGCTCATCTTAGACAACCAAAATGTTCGTGGGGTCAAAATTTAGACTTCTCTGATATCAGAGAACAATTAGGTGATATTAACCTCACCGTGAATCCTACAGATCCAAACAAAAATCCTTCTGCAGGAGGATCTGGGATGCCTCCTTCACCACCTCCCTCATCTCCTTCCTCTTCTGAAGGAGATTCCTCTTCAGATGAAGGAAATTCACCTTCTCATCCTTCCACACCCACTACCCCAATGGCAAATCAGAACAACCCTGCTAGACCCCGGTTGGACCAGGATGTTGTAGTTGTACCTGGAGCCCAACACCCTTTACCTAAGCACCCGGAGAAATGGCTTCCCAAGTTTGACCCCGATTCAAAATAGATAGTTGAAGATCATATCAAAAAATTTATGTTAGCCATCAAACTCCATAATGTTGAACATGAAGATGTTGTCTGTAGGTTCTTCCCTTATACTTTTGAGGGTAATGAGTCCACTTGGTACTTTTCCCAACAGCCCCATACCATAGTGTCTTGGGAAATGTTTGAGTCATGCTTTTTGGAAAAATTCGGAGATGGTAAACCTCCAGAAGTCTTAGTCATGGATCTTTCAAGCTTAAAAATGAACCCAAAAGAAAAAGTTAAAGATTTTAATCAAAGATTCTTAACGCTTAAAAATCGAATCCCTGCAGATTCTATGCCTGCCGAGAGTCTTGTAATAGCTTACTACACTAAAGCTCTACACCAAGTATAGCTATTTGGGTTAAACAATCTAAAAAGGCTACGTTGTTAGAAGCCTTCGAGGAGGCTAGTCAGATTGAAAAAGATATAATTAGTCTTAAGGACCCTTCTAGCAACAAGACTGGGATTGTTTCTTCTTCCAAAAAGAAGATTGAAATTCTCCCTAAACCTACTCAAAGCAAAACACAACCCGGAAACTCTGATTTGAAAAATTTAACTAAAGTTGTAAAAAAATTGTCTAATCAAGTTATAGATTTAAAAAGGTCGACTGAAGAAGCTTCCTCGAGTAAAGGACCCTACAAACCTCCTTCTCGAAATCCTTTTCCTACCAATTGGCCTAATCCAAAGCCCGAAGGCTTGAACCTAGAAAGTTTGCAATGTTCTCTTTAGACAATTCTAGAAGCCCAAGATAACTTGATGCCTCCGAAAATCCCTCAGGAGGAAGTCGAGAAGAAAATAGTTCAAGAAGAAGAGTCTTCTCGAAACATCTTTGGACACTTCTCGGATAGCATTTTTCAAGCTAACTTCGAGACTGTTCACCCTTACAACACTAGGATTAAGACAACAAACAAACCTCCTGCCGAAAACACTACAACTTCATCTCCAAAGCCATCTAAATCAGCAGAAATTAAACAGAGTAATGCCGACCCTAAATTAGATTATGATGTTGTTGAAGATCTTAAAAAATTAAGGGCTAACATTTCTATTTATGAGTTGTTGAAGTTTCCATTTTTGTTACAGAAGATGTTGCGAAATATTTCAGAAAATGGCAAGAATGGTAATTCAAATGGTAACAAGGTTGTGCAAAGCAAAGTTCCATAGAAGACTTCCACTAAAACTAATCCTGATCCTCAAGATAAAGGAAGCCTTCCTGTAACTCCTGTAAATAATGTAAATAATGTAAATAATGTAGATAAAGTAGCATTAGAAATTGCGAGAAAGAAACCACAAGCTACTACTCTAAGTACTCGCAAGAATGTACCTCCTTTTCTTTTAAATTTCAAAATCTTCAACAGAAATGTGCATAATTGTATGGTTGACTCAGGAGCATCATCCAATGTGATGCCTTGGTCTATCTGCCAAAAGATTAACACTGAAGTAGAACCATCTTCTTTAAAAATCATACAACTTGATCGAACAGATGTAAAATTTATAGGCGAACTAAAAAATGTATTGATTAGATTATCGTCTAACCCAAAGGTTCATCAGGTTATTGATATAATTGTGGTGGATATTCCACAAGTGTATGGTCTGTTTTTGAGCAAGGATTGGTCGGAGCAGCTACATGGTTACTTCAGGACAGACTGGTCTCACTTATGGCTTCCAGAGAACGGTAAGTCCAACAAGATCAGGGTGAATCGTGAGCGTTACCTTAAGTTCACGATCATGGATTTGAACGACCCAAATGAACCATACACACCTCCTGCTAATTCACCTAAAGTCCAAGGGATGGACACCTTCTTCAGAAATTTCATGGCCGAGGTTTCACCTATCAACAATCCTGAACAACAATCCGAGATCATAGCATACGTGCAACGAAAAGCTTCTATACAACAGTCCCATGAGCCCGACAAAAATCAAATTTGGTCTCTATATTTCGGAGGTTCCAAGTCTAAAGAAGGAGCTGGTGCAGGTTGAATCATTATCGATCTGGCATGTAATAAGAGATTAATGGCTTGTAGAATAGAATTTGAATGTACGAACAATATCGCAGAATATGAGGCTTTACTGCAAGGTCTCATAAAATCCTTGGACATGGACATTCAAAATCTGGTTGTATTTGGCGACTCTGAAATAGTGGTTAGACAGGTAAGAGACTCTATACACTGTCTTTCCCTACATCTCAGAAGTTACCAGTCTGAGGTATGGAGTTTAATGAACAAAATTTCTTCTTTTAATATAAATTCCATTCCTAGATTAAATAATGCCGAAGCAGATCTACTAGCTAATGTAGCCTCTAAACTTATTCCTCCAGAAGGCTTATCCCCAAACGCATTCTCCAAGGAGCTATTATTTTGACCATCTGTTCCTGACAATATTACAAACTGGAGAGTATTTGACGATGATCATCAGATCATTAACTTTCTGCACATGGAAGAAACCTTTCAAGGCGCAGTGATAGGTGAACAAACACACGACGACAATTTGCATGACTTTACGGTAATACCTAATCCGAAATCTCCTGAAGCTCTATTAGACATGGTAAATTACATACCCAAATCTGTTGTTAGATTAGAAAAGTTTTATGATTTTGAAGATAAATTTAAAAAGACGGTCAATTGCAAAACCAATAGTTCCTCATTGTCTTATGAAAAAGTCAATTTAGGGACTAATGAAAATCCTCAGTGTATCAACTTAGGCTTGGGATGTTCTAGACAAGAAAAAGCTACTTTTTTTAAATTATTTAAAGAATTCAAGGATGTCTTTGCATGGACTTACGATGATCTTAAAACATTTGACCCTAATATTATACAGCATGTCATCCCGATGAAGCCCCAAAACTTACCCTTCCAATAGAAATTGAGGAAAATGCATCCTAAACTAGAACCGACTGTTCAAAAAGAATTGAATAAACTCCTAAGTGCTAAAATAATTTTTCATGTTAGACACACTCAATGGGTATCCAACCTTGTCCCAGTTCGGAAGAAAAACGGGGAAATTCGACTTTGTGTCGATTTTCGAAACCTCAACCAAGCGTCTGACAAAGATAATTATCCTGTCCCTCCCATGGAACAGATCCTTCAACAAGTATCTTGTTTCGAGAGGCTATCCTTATTGGATGGTTTCTCTGGATACAACCAAGTCTTGATGTCTATTCCAAACCAACTAAAAACTACCTTCTGTACCCCGTGGGGCACTTATGCTTATCACAAAATGCCCTTTGGATTGATTAATACTGGTGCTACCTTTCAAAGAGAAATGGACATTGCTTTTCGAGGCTTAATCAATCACTCCGTAGTAGTTTACTTAGATGATGTGACCGTTTATTCTAAAAACAAATATGATCATCTAGCTCACTTACGAGCCGTTCTGCTATGATGTCGTAAATACGACATCTCCTTGAACCCCAAGAAGTCCATATTTGTAGTAGAACAGGGTAAGATCCTAGGATTCATTGTGTCTAATGATGGGATGATTATTGACCCCGAGGGGACTCAAGTCATCGCTAAACTTCCCCCACCTACATCCAAAAAATCCATGCAATCTTTCCTATGCCAGATTAATTTCGTGAGAAGATTTGTCCCCAGTTTCTCCGAAATGGTCAGGCCTCTCCAGAACCTGATTAAGAAAGACACCCAATATCACTGGGGACCCACAAAAAATAAATCTTTTAATGCCATAAAGAAGGCCATAATAGATGCTCCGTCTCTCATGAGCCCTGATTTCTGTCAAGATTTTACACTCTATACTTTTGCCTCTGATTGTTCCTATGTCGCAGTCCTAACTCAGAAGAATTTCGAGAACAACAAAGTACCCATCGCCTTTATGAGATCTTCTTTCAAAGGTGCTTAACTTAACTACCCAGTGGTTGATCGACAAGACTACATTGTTTTCAAAGCAGTTAAGCACTTCCGGTCCTATCTTTTGAAGTCAAGGATGAAGGTCATTGTCCCCTACCCTGTCATAAGGAACTTGTTAGTGCAAAAGGAGTTAGGAGAGAAGAGAGCCAACTGGGTCACCTCCTTTCAAGAGTATGACTTAGAGATCACCCCAGCACAGATCATGAGAGGCCAAGGGTTGTGTAAGTTGGTTTTTGATTCAGAAATAGGATAGCGAGAATATAGTGATACGACAAACCTAGAACAACGTGATCAAAGTTTGATTTGTTGCGCACAAAACCTCATAAGTCCTTGGTACGATGATATTATATTTTTTCTTGAACATGGATCAGCACCCCATCACCTTGACCCCACCAAGAGAAGAGCGTTGAGATTAAAGTCCACCTCCTTTCATCTAGTTAATGGTATACTATTTCGTCAGAATTTTGACGCCGTACTGATGCGCTGCCTCGAAAAAGATGAAGCAGAAAAAGTCTTGTTTGAGTTGCATGCAGGAGAAGCTGGTGGTCACTTCGGTGGTGACACCACTGCTCATAAGGTTTTAAGATTTGGTTACTACTGGCCCACGCTTTTTAGGGATGCCCATGCCTTGTGTCATAAATGTATCATTTGTCAGAAGGCATCAGGGCGGTTGCAAAAACCATCTTTCCCCTTGCAACCCGTTTTAGTCGATTCTCCTTTCCAGCAATGGGGCCTTGATATCATAGGTCCAATTAACCCTCCATCCTCACAACAACAAAAGTATATTGTGACAGCCACAGATTACTTTACTCGATGGTTCAAAGCTACTACGCTAAGAACTATTAACACAAGTCAGGTGATTGCTTTTCTAAACTCAAATATCATCACTCATTTCGGTATCCATGATTTTCTAGTCTTTGATAATGCTTCATACTTTTCTTCTCTAGAGATTAGTGAGTTCACTTTGGAGAAAGGAATAAAACTGAAGTATTCTGCTAGTTACTACCCCCAGGGAAACGACTTAGCAGAGTCAACAAACAAGAACTTGATCAAAATTATCAAGAGAACCGTGGCTGAAAATCACAAGAACTGGCACAATGCACTACTGAATGCACTATGGGCTGATAGGGTAACACCCAAAGCCACTATAGGTAACTCCCCCCTTTTTTATCGTTTATGGCAAAGAAGCCATTCTGCCACCTCACATTCTTCTTCCTTCACTTTAATTGTCACAAAATGTCCGAGAAGAAGATTGTCCCCCTTTAGAAAGTCACATTAACGCTTTGATGAAGTTAGAAGAAGTAAGAACTCAAGCTAAGCGTAAGTTAGACCACCATCAACAATTGATTAAAAGATGGTTCAATTCTAATTCTGCTTCTGATAGGAATTTTGAAGTAGGAGATCTCATTTTGAAATGGGACAAACCACACGAAGGAAAGGGTGAGCACACCAAGTTTCAAAACTAATGGCTTGGGCCATTTTTAATTGCTGAAAAGTTGGGTCCTAGTTCCTTTCGATTACAGATTCTTGAAGGCCAGCTTGACACCTATCCAGTGAATGGCCAAGCCCTGAAAAGATACTTTGCTTGATAACTACCCTTGTATATTATGTAAATATTCCTTTTGTTTGCATTTTTCGTTTACTTTATGTTCTGGTTTTGATTTGAATTGATCAGTTTTTTGTGTTTTTTGAAAGATATGCATACCTGTGCACTGAGCCATTCAGACAAATACCATAGAAAAATTTCTTCGCTAAAATAACTTCTGAAAGATTGTACGAACATCAGTGATATATTTCTAAAATTGATATTTATGTTGAAAATTTTTGTTGTTTGAAAGAAGTTACTAATTTCAATCTCTGAGCAAAGTTTGTCATGATCATCTATTATATTTTTATGCTATCCATTTTTCATAAAGGAATGACTCAAAATATGTCTCCTTGGCGTAGTAAGTTGTTTTTGTAAATAAAACATTTCTAGAGCTGAATAAAGGACAGTGTTAAAAATTCTGATGAGGTCTGAAGAATATGTTAAAATATCAATATTATCAACGTCACCCCGCTCAGCTATATATCTACAAAAGAAAACAAAATAAAAATATTAATAAGAGCTGTGGGAAGTGTTTGTAAACCTGTCGGGATACTGAACAGGTCCGCTGGCAGCGGGTAAATGCATGCATGACGCCAAGACAACTTCGTCGGGGTACTGAACAGGCCTGCTGGCAGCGAAGCAATGTCGAGTATATGAAAATCTGTGAAAAAATATAAGAAACCTCTTTAATGTCCTTTATTCTGATCTAGAACTTCTTGACAGGGTACAGATGTCAGAGTGGGTTAAATGGAAACCCTGTCGAGGCTATGGACGCCTGCTGGCAGCAGTGGTCATGCCAACAGTATTAAAGATTTTATCATTAATATCGTGACTTGTTGATCTTAAGACTGTTATTAGTTTTCATCTTTTAAAAAATCGCTGGAAAAGATGGTAAATGATGATGTTTGTACGATTTTTTGGTTGTTGTTTTTGAGTTGAAA
>ML792325.1:101802-114468 GCA_009831015.1 Picea engelmannii | reverse complement strand
TTTTTTTTTTTTTGACAGAGATAACTGCTTCTACCAATGTGTCGCAATTGTTGGCAGCCAATTCATTTTTTCCTATTGCCCTATAAGCTGCCTACACCTATGTCTTCTGAACTTCAAATTGTCGTCTCATTTTGCAAATAGACGATATTTTCATTTCTTGCGACACTTGCAAATTGGTCTCAATTTAGTTTTCACGACTGTAAGCGTGAAAACTCCTCCATCATTATTTGAACTGTCATGATCTTTTTATTGATATTTTGAATGGCACTTACCTTTGGTTTATCATTAAGTGGCTAAACGGATTTTCGAACTATCCCTATTTGCCTATTCTTACTTTGATTGCGCAACTTAATTTTATTAAACTTATGAGGCATTGAGCATATGGGTTTATACTTGATTCTATGAATTGCATAGGGGTCATGGTTTATTTTTTTTTTATATGATGTGATCCTTATTGTTATAGCTCTTGCCTTGTCGATTTTATAAATATCAATTGTCACAATGTTTTAAAACCTATGATTAACACATTTATGCAATAAGTGCGTGGTTAACATTTGGGTTTGATTTTACGTTGAATGACATTGGTTTGAAAAACTTGGTTATTTGCGCATTGGCATATCACTCATCGTTTGATTTTTTTGGTTGGCCGAATAGTATGGTTTTGAACTATGTTATGATTGATTGAACAGAGGATTAATTGGCGGTTGTACTTTTCCATTACTATTATGCATGGTGGTGAATAATTACACCACCCTCGCATGCACACATTAATGCTTCCCCTTCGATCATTCGTAGTTGTTAGCCCAAATGACTCTGCTCCTGTGTGTTGGTGAATGTGAACCAAACCCTTACCATGTGTTCACACCATGGCTCCAGTTGTGAGGGTTGAACCCAATGGTAGCCAGGCTATGTTGATGTTATACAGTGCCCGGAGTGACCTCGAGGAAAATGGGTGGCTCCCGTTCATACAAAACTTTGATGGTTTTAACCTCTACATTGCTAGGCAATTCTCCATGACCTTTGATGGCTGTCGAGCCAAGGTCGATGATGTTCAATTGGAAATTGACGAGCAGTTTATCAGTCTTGCTACGGGTTTGCCTCCCATTGGACAATGATGGTCCAAGAATTGCAAAGTGGAAGAGGTCCCTTGGACACTGCTCTTCCAGTCGCGTAAGGTTATCTCATGTGATAAAGGTTTGCCTGTGACCATGCTGAAACAGCGTTGGCATGATTTATTGATGATTATCAAATAGTTTATCACCTGTGAAGGTCGGTACGGGTTTGTTTTCTTACACCACCTTCATTTTCTTATGGTTTTTATGGGTTATCAACTCAATATGCCCTATTACTTTCATAGAAACCTATTTAAAATGTCTAAGAAATATAAAAGGAACTAGGCTGATAGTAGCCTTTTTCACTATGGGCTGGTTAAAATGATTGTTGGCTATCATTTGGGGTTACACGGAGACTGTTGGAATGATTTCCTTGCTCGCAATGATTTTGAGGATTCGAATCCTCCACAGGTTGACAAACCTATGGTGAGCAAAGACAAGACTGTACCCCCAGTACCCTACATTATTCTGTTACCTAAACCCTTACCCGACTCACCTATCGACCTACCTCACTTTGTGACCAAGGATGTCGAGACTGTTAAGCCTATGGGAAGGAAGCCTAAAGTCAAACCCATTGTAAACGCCAAAGGAAAAAGGAATGCCTGATTAATTTCTTGGATGGCGAGGAACAAGCCAAAACCTCCTATCAATCCTAACCCTATCATGTTAAGTGAAGACTCCAACTCGGAAGTGGAGCGTTTCTTGGCTAGTGAATACCCCTATTCAGAAGGTTTGTGTGTCGAACACTCGTATGACTTTGTGTCAAACCTACCCCCTTGCCTACAAAATGACCCTAACTACCTAGGCATTAAGCTTCCTTGTGAAACCCCCGGTCATCCATGCAAAACCTCTCCTGCTCTGCCTCAACCTACAGTACCACCCTGTGATCAATGTAGCTTGTGGTTAGAGAGGTATTATAATGATGTGCCTATGCTACAGTCAAGAATTCACTCTTTGGAAGACCAGGTTGCATGGCTTACCAATAAAAAGGTTAAATTGCAAGCCACTGATAAGAAACAAAGGACGACTGACTCTATTTTGTTTAAAAATGTGGAATCAACTATAGTGGTCGTGAATTCTAAGTTGGCATAATTTGAGCAGCCTCACTGGTATGTTCTATCACTTGTTTATATAATGAATTCAAATTTGGTTTTGAATAGCTCTGATTACAACATGGATTTGCTCTGTTACATTATATGTATTATGTACATAGTTTTGTTTTGATAAATGGTAATTCATTTTCCCGGTTTAGCTTCGATTGGATTTTCATCGATTTGATTGGATCTTGGTGTGGATTTGATTGGTTTAATTTATCTGAAATGAATGTTGTCAATTGAAATCGTTTGTATCTATTCTAAACACAAGTTGTTTCTCGTATTTAAATTTTGAACACAATCAAGTTTCGATTCGAATTGGTTATAATATGATATGATTGGCAATAATGGTTAATTGTTACGGTTTTATGTCTCATATGACTTTCAACCAACAGGGATAGAATTTGGATTATGTTCAATATGTTTCTGTTAATATGCACCCAAATCGTGAATAGATTCATAACAGTTATACCCAGCCAGTTGATTCGCATTGGTTTACTCCACCATGTTATCAGTTCGATTCATATTGCAATGAATATGCTGTTTAAATTTGATTTAAGGAATGAAAGTGACTATATCCAGGTTCACGATTTGTTTCTATAATTAAACTCAGTCGTGATTTGTTTTGACTATTTGCCCAGCTGATAATTATAACCTCTGTTGATTCTATTAAGATTGCGATCATGATTTATCGATCCTGTCTGTTGACTGTGCAAAGATCAATCACGAAATTGGTTGGGTCGATGTTGTTAAGTATGATTTCATTTGAACATAATTGAAACAGTCTTTCTATCTTTACATTTGATTGAATGATTTGAATCTTTTGTTGCATCATTATAGCTATGAAAAGTGGAAATTGGTTGTGTTGGATTAGATTATATCACATACGATATCACTCATTATTGATTTCATTTGGATATGAAATAGTCTTGTTATTGTTTGACCTGATTTTATAGTAAAAGAAAAACAGAGTATTCTTACCCCTGTTTTCGATTGAATCACTTTTGATTTTGTTTAATTTGAATGATAAAATCATTTGAATCATTAGTGATTTTTTTTTAATGTTTATTGAAAGAAAATTGGATTTGATTCTTTTAAAAAGATTTGCTTTGATTTTTATTTGATCCTGTATGCTATTTTAGACTAGCTACAGAATCAGATGATTCTGTAGCTAAGTCTGTAAGATTATATTTTTATTGTTTTGTTAATAAAATATATTTCTAACTTGATATTTTTGGTCTATTGCAGATGAATTCGAAATTGTAGTGGATTTGATGAGCAGTTAGGGGATATTTGAAATATTTCACTTGCATTTTAGTTTCCTAGTTTAGTTGATTTTGGGATATCTCCCAGATTATGTTAAACAGTTTAATATTATCCACAGGGAGGTGTTACCCTCTGGAGAGACTTATATATACTTATTATTTTTGTAATAATGTTCATCCTCATTCATGGGAGAACAAGGATATGGAGTTTTAATATAGACTGAGGCAGAATTTGGTGTTTTGTTAGAGCTTTAGCTTCTCATTATATAAATATTTTGTTTCATGTTGTGTATATCAATTAGTATCTAGTTAATGACTACTTTAGATATATTAATCATTTGCAAATGATATAATTTAATCACTGTAATCCATATTTGATTTCTTCCAAGTGTTTAAAGAACATAACAATTGTTTGATTCAGTTTGTGAATGACAAATTTCTCTTCTTCATGATTTGAATTATTAAATATAAGTTTTTGCATAACAGGTTTCCCTTATTGCAGAGATTTATAAATCATAAAATTGTTATGATTTTTTATGTCTTGTTTGTCCTGTAAACAACTCAAAGAGCAGTGCAGCCTATCGTTTACGAGAAGCTTATGGACTAACCGGTGTGAGTTTACTTTCTCCGACCATCTTCGAAGTCATCATACACAGGACAAATTAGGAGCGTTTCCGGGTCAGTTATTCATTTGTTTAGTATATTTATTTCTAGGTAAATTTAGATATAAGTTTAGTTAGATGTATGTAGAATTAGTATATTAGATCGTTTAATTTCAGTAAGTTTAATTTCTTTTTCATAAAATCATAAAATCAAAAATATATCTCTAACTGTCTTAGGGAAGAAATCACATGAGTTTTACAGGTTTTATTCAAATCTGCAATTTGTAGATATTGTATATTTGTGAATAAGTTGTAATTCAATTAGTAATTAGATATTTAATTGTTAGAGTTACTGTAATAGTAATTAGTATATAGAATAGTTAGTGTAGTTTATATTTAGTTTTAGTTTAATTTATTTAGCAGTTTGTTTTAATTAGATTAGTGTATTAGTTTGTTTTTATTTATTGTTTTATTAGTTTTAGTTTGTTTTATTAGTTTTATTTAGTTTTAGTTTGTTTTATTTGTTTTAGATAGATTAGTTAGTTTAGGTTAGTTTTCTCTTTGGTTTTCTTAGGACCTTAGAGCGGCCAACGGAGCCGTTAAACCCATCAGGGTGGTTCATTCCAAACGGCTTGGGTTATTTAGACAACCCCGGACCGGTTCCACTCTCTCAATTGATAAACGGACAATTTCTCCCGTCAACAATGTGCAATCTCTACACTAATACCAAGAAAGAAGGGTGAGTAACTCTTCCAGTCTCAATGCGACCTCGTGATTGACCCTTGTGTTAGAAGGGCTTCCCATGACAAAATGTAATAAGTGGATTTAACCACTCCCTAAATCAAGATTCTATGTTTGTTTGCAACTTTGGAAAGTTATCTTTCACACCTATTCCAAAGACCTACAACTAATATAATGTAGGTTTTCTACCAGAAAGTATAAAAAATTTCTAATCAATTTTTATATAAGCATTTTATTTGATGGTTGTTATTACTCAATAGGAAAATGGCGTGAACAATATGCTGTTTCGACCGACACGAAAGCTATGCAAAGAGATGAAGATGCAATCTTTTCATTTCGATGAAAGCTATTCTATGAGAAGGAGAAAACAATTATCGTTCCCAGATGCACAATGTCCCAAAATTTACTAAACTCGCCAATATCAAGATTTTCAAGAAATGAGACAAATAGACTGTACACCAATTACTAAAGTTTTTAGAATTTAAGACCAAAAATCATGCAATTTCACTACTTCAAATGCAAATATGCCCCCAATCTAATGCAAGGAAAGAAATAAGATTTTTTGTTTCAAAGCTAGCTAAAAGCAATAGCAAATCACTTCAATAAAAAAACAACCCAAACAAAGTTTCTCTTTTACCACGAGTTATTCAGAAGAAAGAAGTGTGATTTTCACTAAACAATTCTAAAGAGAAACAAGGCTTTGTAACTGAAAGACACTCAAAGGGAGAGATCAAATATTTGAAAAGAAAACAAAGCAAAGATGGCTAAAGGAAGCTCAAAAAATATCAAGTAGACTATAAAAAAATCATAATCAAACCCAAAAATTCACCCCAAAACCAAATCCAGGGTCTGGGTAAGGAAAACCATCAAAAATCAAGAATTTCACAATTTCCATAGGCCGAAAGACTAGCACAGTGCGGAAATAATTGATTTCCATGCTCTAGATATGGGTAGGGCACAACGTTTTTGCACTAGTCAAAATAGGTAGGGCACGAAAATCCTAGGTCGCCACATTGTCCCTCAAAGAAGGGTGCTGAAATCAAACAAGAATGGAAAAAAATAAAAATTGAGAAGGTTTTCTAGTGAAGTTTAATAGTCAGAGAGTCAAGCTGGATCTTCTAGTGACTCATAAAATATAAACCAAGAAATCAAAGGAAGAAAACAAGGAAAACTCGGAAAACATTTGTGTCCTCAGTGGAGTCACCAATTTTGTTATCGGGTAAATCGGTGAATGAGGACATAGACTAATCCCCTTAGATCCACCTAGATCTAGAAAAAAACAAGACAAAACATGGCGCTTTCCCTAAGTTACAATCATTGAATCTACTATTGAACAAAATATGAGAGACATAACTTTAAGTGTCACTTCCTTATGTCTTTCTTGTCCCTACTTCATTGTGTTGCTCTTGTGATATTGATTGTACAATGAGACACAAACCAACCAAAGTGAAAGAGGAGAGAATATATTCAATGACAAACTATGCATATGATCAAGGAATTATGCAATAAAATAAAGATAATTCTATGGGAAAGAAGCATGCCACTGTATTATATTAATAATAGGAAGAGAGATTACAACCGAATACCTTGATGTTGTAAGCTTCCTTCCAATGATTCCTTGCTTCCCACACACTTTTGATCCAAGAATTCTGAGACTATAGATCTAACATCTATCTTGACAAAAGAAAAGCTCAAAGCCACTCTAACCAAGCTAATAATTCCAAGACAAATCCAACTAATATCAAAGGCTCAAGAACTTTCCAACCCAATCAAGCGCCAAAACCAAATAAATTTCTCCATGAGAGCTCCTCTCCTTTTATAAGTTGAAGAGGATAAGGTGAGGAGGTTAGGATGATCCCACTAAATCATGAAAGTAAGTAAGATCCAAACCATTTGGAGGCCATGTCACCATATAAGCGTCTCCTTCTAGAAGCATCGAAAAAATGCTCATTTTTTCCCATGTACGGAGGTCGTCGCACCCAAGCTATAGTGCATCCTACAAAACCTATGCACGCTAGCTATAGATCAAGGTGCGGTAATCAAGAATTTTCGCACCCTGCATATAGAGCAACCTGCAAAAATCCTCCAAAATAGGGTTTTTACTGAGGAAAACACAACTTCTTCTCTCAGGGAAAGTTCTTATCCCTTCTTCCTTTAGGAATTCTGGCCATTGACCCCTCTGAAGGAAACATATAGGTTTACATCATTAACGATAAT
Source organism: Picea engelmannii (assembly GCA_009831015.1). Lineage (NCBI taxonomy): Eukaryota > Viridiplantae > Streptophyta > Pinopsida > Pinales > Pinaceae > Picea > Picea engelmannii. Next base: position 107,437 of record ML792325.1, on the reverse strand, counting down.
AGGTATGATGAAAATAATGTGTAACAACAAATGACAATAAAAAATATACATAAATGTGTGAAATTAACTATTGAAATTGTAAATTGACAAAATAAAAAGAAAAACTAAATGGATCTAACCTTGTACTTCCTTGAAACCATCATTCAATAAGGATTTCGTAGGCATGATTTCCCTCCTTCAGATCATGTTGCAACTCCTTGTTTTCCTCCTCGACCTCCTTCTCTCATAATTGTTCTTCATTAAATCTACAGGATCCCTTGAATGTTGATGTCTCGTTCATTGCTAGAGGAGTAATTAAGCCCTCGGTTGCTGTCAAGATATCCTCTTTGTGAGAAGAGGAGATCTCGACCTTTGCAAGGATCTGAGTGAGATGTTCCAAGATTAAACTCATTGTTAAACCATATTGAAAAAGGAAATTCTTATAGCACCCCAAAAATGATTTATCATCAAAGATTTGAATTTTAAAAATAAGAAATTAAAACTATTTGTAAAAATAAAACACACCAAACGTGAACTCCTTGCGTTACTGGGACCCTGCTGTCACCAGGTTATCATTTCGTACAAGTTATCTCATCATAAATAAAAACTAAATTTGCATAAATAAAAACAAACTTTTGCATAAAATAAGGAGAAACACACTTCTTCATAAAAGGGAGAGGACAATCTAACATTGGAGCCAGCCCACTAAAGTGGATGCATGGGATCTTCCCTCACATCTTACCGTCTTATCTCCACCCTTAGGTCATGCATAAAACCAATCCAAAATCATTAAATCAATCTAATTCAAACGCTACCTATTACCATTTACAACTCCCCGACAACAACACTAAAATGTTGGTGCAATTATATGCATAATATATACCAAACATAAATTATCGTCTGGGATTCATAATCAGTAAATTTGATGCACTATATGTGTCAAAAACATGTATTATATATATGTATGATGATTATATAATAAAGAAGAGTCATTTGAAACTCAACACTTTGTTTTCACACTTCAAACATAACACTCTCCACACATTTCAAAATTCAGAAGGCAAAACTCATAAACAAGCATATGATCTAAATCTCTTGCTCACGTGATGGACCTGTTCATTGATGGCTCATGAAAGGAAAAGATTAATTTTTATTCTATCTCCTAGAGAAACTAAACTAACAACAATTAACACTTTGTGGATTTGCAACATTCCATTATAGGTGCATGTAGGGTGAGAGATGGAGGTCTTGATTGGGCATGTGTTAGCAAGGTGTGACCTAATCAATTATGGAAAATAAATCCAAGTGTAGTAGGATGCACCATTAAATATCATGTATGGTGAAATATGGATATCCAATTGTTCTTGCATTGCCACACTCTGCAACAAATTCTAATAGTGAATTCAAAACAAAATAATATGAAATCAAAATAACAGTTACATGAAATGAAAATCTACACTAATAATTTACAATGAACTTACCAAGATGGATCAATGTCCCTCGCCAATGCCAACTTGGAATATTTTAGATTAGAAGATGCTAACTTCTAAAAGACATAAGGTCATTGAATTCAAACTTGCATTAATCTTCAACAAGTAGGTTTACAAAAAGAGTCTTTTCATGAATCCAATCTACATCATAACAAATCGCCCCCTTTCATGAAGAGAGGGAACTCTTTTATACATGAGATATTTGAAAAGAAGATAATCATCTAATAATTACAGATCCACTTTTCTCTCAACCAATTTCCCATTATTACAAAATATGACCTGTTCAAATTCTCACACATATCTCTCATATATCTTGGATATGATATGTTATCCATTCCCCATGATTTTTTCCTTAAAATAGGCTTGAATTATCTCCTCAAATCTTGAAATGGTGGAGGAAGTATTCGCGAAGTCTTTTTGAATTAATCCTTCACATATTACTGCGTATGATAAAGCTCACACATTTTTGAGATATATATGAAAACATGTCAATTTTCTAATATTTAATCACAAATTCCCTTTTAATACTAAAATGAATAAAGTGGAAAATAATAAGGTGAAACCCAAATATATTTATGAAAATGATATCATGAAAGGTTAATGGGGCGATGAAATGTGAATAATGATGAATGGAAAGGTGGATGAAAATATGACATTTATGATTCCCAACATGGATGCCAACATCTTGCATATGTATCTGGTGGTAGCCAGAACATAGATCAAGTTTAGTGAAACATTGAGCACCACTCAACTGATCCAATAGATCATCACTGGCAACAATGGGTAACTTGTCCTTGATGGTGAGTTTATTGAGGGCACGAAATTTAGGACACATGCACCAAGTACCTTCTTTATTAAGTACCATGACTACAAGAGAAGAATAAGGGTTTGTACTAGGGTGAATAATACCCTCTTGTAGCAATTACTGGACTATTTTCTCAATTTCATTGTTTTGGGAAAAGAGATGATGATAAGGTAGAACATTGGGAGGAAGACTACCAGGAACAAGGGGTATGTACTGATCATGAACACCACTATAAGATGTAAGTCCTTGAGGAGTTGAAAAACAACTTGGTGTTTGGAGAGAATAGCTTGGAGTTCAGGATACATAAAGGGTGTCTGAATGGCATGAATAGAATGGAGTTGAGAAATAATACCGGAGTGGCATTTCTTGAGTAGATTTTCCATGCGATGGGAATTGATGATCTCAAGAGAAACAACTGTGAGACCTTGGAAGTGATACATGTGTTCCTCCTATTGGAATTCCATAGTTAATTCCTTAAAATCCATAAGAATGGGACCCAAAATGCGTAACCATTCAACAACTAGTACAATGTCACAACCACCCATGTCAATGGAAAATATATGATATTTCAGGAGGTAATTTCCAATTTTAAGACATACATTTTCACAACACCCACCGCATTTCATGGACCCACCATTGTCTATCATGATTTGAACATCATTGACAACATGAATATAGAAATTGGTTTTCTAGCCAATGTGACGATGAATAATGTTTTGGGTGTTACCACTTTCAAAAAGAATGTTGACCTTCCTATTCTTAATGTAGACAATGAGTTGAACGGTTTGTGGAGTAGATAAGTTAGTAAGGGAATGCAAGGAAAGGAGTGGTTCAACTTCAGGTGGGTCAACAAGCTCTTGTGTAGCATCGAGAAGGGAGGGCTCTTCAACAAGAGGAATTGTCACATCTTCGTCGGGAACATCTTCGGAAATGGCCATAAAAAAATTTTGTTCCTTACACTTGTGCCCTGGAAAATATTTTTCATCACAATTATAGAAAAGACCCTTCAGTTGGTGTTCAATAATTTCATCCCTAGTAAATTTTTGGACCTTGAGGGGAGTGACACAGGGGTTAGGATTAGTGGGTCGAGGGTGAGGAACCAAAGAGGTTTTTTTGTTCGGGGAAAAAACAACTTGTTGCACCTCTTTAGCATGTTTATTAGATTCCAACCAAGTTTGAGGGAGAGATATGAGAACCTGGGATCGGATTTCATCCTTTAGGCCATTTATAAAGAATTCATAGAAGAAAGTATCTGAGATACCCTCGGTTCGAATGGCCAAATTTTCAAAAGTAGTTATCAAGTCTTCCACTATGCATGATTGTTTCAACTTGGTCAAAGGACCGAGATAGTGGGTACCAATTTCAAAGTGGTCATAGAGCTCTACAAAAAATATGGGTCCGAGCAATGTACCCCTGAGGTGAATTTTTACGCCATTTCCACCATTTCCATCGTTCAAGATCTAGATAAAGGACAACATAGCAAAGTTTTTACAACTCATCGGTAATACCATGCAGAGAAAAATAATTCTCTATTTGAGTGACCCAACCCATAGGATCGGAGCCATCAAATTTATTGACCTCGACATGGGAAAGAAGGGGGTCATGCTGAGAGGAGTTGGATTGAAAATGCAAAGAATGAGAGGAATCAACAACATCAGGTTGGTCTGAGGAGGAAGGACCCAAAGGGATGTTCAACAATTGGTTGACAATAGAGTGGAGGGTGTTAAATTAGTTCATGAAGTTGGTTTCCATGGTGTCAAATTGTGCTCGACTTGTGCCTCGAATTGTGCAAGGAGGGAATTGGTAGAGTCAATCTCTAATGTCATGTGATTGATGGAATATTGCAGGTCTTGGTTGTGAGTGGTGGCCATTTGGAGAGGGGAATTGTGGGTAAGGAAAAATGGGTGGGGGGGACCCCAAAAGAGGACTTATAGGTGATAGGTATCACGATGATCATGGTGAGAAGGGAAATATAATGTAGTAGTTGGAAAAATAGGGAGGATGAGAAGGATTCAGGTCCACTAAGAAAAAAGGATTAATAATGAAAGGTATGACAACGATAAGGGAGAAAAGGAGAATCCAATGAGATAGATCCCAAATAACAGTTCCGACGGGACCATTATACTAATTTTTTTTTACTCCTGCAGAGTTATACTCTTCCCTTAATAAATCCATCCGAAATTCCCAAATGCTTAACAGGAAGAAATGAGTAGTGATTTGGCAACCAAAATGCATGAGGTGTCGTTGTGTAGCAATAGATATTGTCTGTTCCATTTTTTTTCTCGTCCCAAGGGTTAGGGTATTTTGGGTTTCTACAGGAAATGGATTTCCCTGTGCTATAGCTCTATGATATACGTGCTTGGTCCAACAGTAGTACTCGAACCAATATATCAGGGCACCAACTAAGGAGGCTAGATTGTTCCCTTAGTCATACTACTCGGCTACACAAGTACTAGAGATTATTTTCCTAAATTTTTTTCTTGGTGGCACTATAATAGTCAAGTGGTCGATCGGTTTATCTATGGAGGCCTTCAAGAGATCTAGGTCGATCCATAAAAAGGTGATGTCTGATGTGCTACCACTCGAATGAGTACAAACATGGGTTACAAGGGTGACCAACAAATGTGCACTTGATTACCTCTTCTATTTGTTGCATGTATTACTCCCCGACCGCGGGTTTATCCATGTAACAACATATCTCTATAGCTTTAAGATAGTGGAATACATTTCTACCCTGAAAAAAAAAATTAACCTACAATTTCCTGTCGAGGAAAGTTCTCTGATAGCACTTGTAACATACCAGATCTATTATATTATCAAAATAGAGAATAATGTAAAGAATATAATGAGATAGAAACTCAATACGAAAATATTGCAGAGATAACAGTGGAACACCAAATTGTATGGAACCAAAACACCATAATTATACCTTTATTGATAGGAAAAAATGTTCACTTTCCTCTTCGAGGGGGAAACCTCTAGCAGGGTAGAGTTCTATTAGAATAATTTTACAAGAAAAAACTTCTCATGCCCTCTACTCTTATTTAAGCTAAATCTATCTATCCAAAAGAACAATCTAGAGGAATATCCTTCTAGAAGTGGAATCTTCTATTAGGTCTTCTTACAATTGACTCATTCCTCCTTATTGCTAGGCATTATTAGTATTGACCTTTATTACATGGAAATATATTATTCTACCCACTTGAGGGGTTAGGTAGGTTAGGTCCCTAACAAAATCTCTGATGGGCTATGTTAATTAATTTACTTATTTCAAAAATTGGTTATCATAAAGGTTAGAAGGAAAAATATCACATTCAACAATTGCGAAGTTATTAATGTAACAACCCTAGGATACATCTCA
>ML792325.1:78895-101778 GCA_009831015.1 Picea engelmannii | reverse complement strand
TAAAGTTTAATGAGAATGACAGTAATGAATCCTAACTAAAACCAACTTTTAATAAGGAAAAAAATATCGACAAACAAATCAATAAGATTTGTAACTCGCATTCATCTTAAATAACCGTTGACCGATTCCAAGGTTTGTGAAAAATATTTTTATGTAGGATCTAGTAGATATGAATATAGTCATGTAATGATCTTAAAGAAAACCTTTCCTAAGTTAAAATCACTGCCAGAATAGAGTATACATATATGGATATTATCGTTAATCAATATGGTTAATATATTTTAAAAATAAATAGGAAGATTGTAGATAATTGTATTTTCATCTAGGATCTAGTAGATATGTATATAGTCATGTAATAATCTTAAAGAAAACCTTTCCTAAGTAAAAATTGCTACCACAATAGAGTATACATATATGGATATTATCGTTAATCAATATGGTTAATATATTTTAAAAATAAATAGGAAGATCGTAGACAATTATATCCTACCATTCATCCCTTGCTAGAAGTGCTTATTGTGTACTTCACTTGACAAAGGAATATCTCTCTCGATACCTGTCATACTTAGAAACTTAAGAAATAATGCATCAAGCCAATATCCTTCATCTTGAACTCAATAGCAAAATTTTCTTTTCACCCTACAAAAACATCCTTTGTACTTGTGAGAAACAAGTCATCTATGTATAAAACAAAGTTGAGTGGATCTTCCCCAAAAAGTATGAAGTATAAGTTAGGATCCACCTCATTCTTGGTTAATCCCATATTCTACAAGTATATGTTAATCCTATTAGAAAAGAATATCATTCCTTCACCTTGAACTTCTCCTTGCTACCATTTGTAGTATGCTTGATCTTGTAGAGCCACTTGGAACTCACAATTGAATTCCCCTTTGGTTTCAACATTATGTCCCAAATATCATTCCTCATAATAGAGGTCTATTCCCCTATCATGGAATCATCCCATATCTTTTGATCTAGTGCTTCCTCAAAAGTGAAAGGCTCTACATCAATGATGTTACTCATAAGTGCCATATAGTTCATAAACATCCTTAGAAGAATGCACTTTCTGAACACACTCCTAAGAGCCTCTCCATCATCCCTCAATCTATGTAATAGACACATGTCTCCATTGAGAATTCTAGAAGGGATAACACCTCATCCCCAACTGAGGCCTGATATGTTGACTATTACTCATCCTTCGGATCCTATAAATCATCGTCCTCTATCACTATTGTTGACACTTCAAATCTCCTAAATTCCAATTTCTCTTTGAACTTGACATCTCTTCTCTCAATTTTATTTGGCTACAATGAAATGAATATATTGTAAGCCTTCAAGGTCTCACTGTACCCCATAAATATACCCTCATGTCCAGAAGGCTCCAAATTTTTAATTTTCTTCACAAGCACATGGATGTAGACTCAACAACCAAATATCCTCAAATTTCATATATCTGGATTCACTCTTGAGAATACTTCCTATGGATTATTTTCCCCCAATATCTTGTCAGGAATTTTGTTCTGCACATACAATTTCATGTTGCATGCATCTACCCAAAGAAGCATAAGTAACTCCTCACCATGTATCATAATTCTGTAAGAACAAATGATGGAATTTTTCTTTCTCTACATAACCCCATTTTGTTGAGGGTTGTATGAGGTAGTCAACTTCCTCTTGATCCCTTCCTCCTTGCAGAAATAATTGAATTCATTGGAGGTGTATTCTCCCCCATTATTCAACCATAATAACTTGATATTCTTCCCTATATGGTTCTCCACCTATGCCCTAAACTCCTGAAACTAACTAAAGATCTCATCCTTGTTCTACATAAAGAAGATCTAGGTTTTCTTGAAAAGTTCATCAACGAATGTCAGATATGATGGTTCTCCCTACACTGATGCTACAGACATAGAACCACTCACATATGAATGTATAATATCCAATATCCTCTTGGACCTACTCACGTTGATGGGAAAAGAAACCTTGGGATTATTTCCAAGTGCACACTCCTTGTTGCTCAATAGTGGAATCTAGAAGACTTGTAATAATCCCCCACTAAATAAAAAATTCCTTGTAGAGTAGGTGTCCCAACCTCCTATTCGATAAGTCACATAAGTTTCCATTTCCATGTACTAATGCCTAAACGGGATTTCCTTTTAATACCTAACATGTACTAATGTACTAATGCCTAACATGTACTAATGTACTAATGCCCCAATGACCTATGTTTTTTATAGGATGGATTTCTCTGGACTGATCAATGCTTTCCCTCTTTAAAAAGTAATGGAAAAACCCTTTTCCTCCATAGCTAAGACTGAGAGAAAATTATTCTTCGGTATTGGTACATAAAACACATCCCTGACATCCAATGAACCTACTGACTCAAGTTGAAACATAATTATTCCCTCTTCCTTCACATCATACTTAGCATCATCAAAAAGCTCCACATGAAAATCTAAGTCCCTCTCCATTAGAGTGACAAATATCTCACATGATTCTATCAGATGATGGAATACACCACTATCCAAGAACCAAACACTCTCTATAGTTGTGTCAGTAGAAAGGAAACAAACTAGAGAGAAATTCTTATCATACTTTTCTGTAAAATCATCTAGATGCGTCTTTGTTGATGTTGATGTTGTGTATTTCATTTTCCCTTTTTCTTATTTGGGCATTGAGATGCATAATGTACATTCTTGAGACATGAAAAGTAATTGATTTTACTCAAGCCTTTCTTCTTTCTCAGTTGCGATGATCCTCCATCATTGTTACCCTTGTTGAAAATATTTCATTTTCACTTATTTTTCTTACTCACAACAACCAAGTTCTCATCACTACTTCCCTACTTGTTTCTCTTAGACTCCTCTTGTTTCTCTTAGACTCCTCCTAAGTCTCTTCCTAGATGCAATCATCCCAAAGTCTCTTCCAATTTGAGAGATGTTTTTGAGTGGAGACTCCCTTAAAAAATGGTTCCCAAGTCTTGGGAAAATGATTAAATTCCACATTTATGAGCTCTACAACATCCTTTTTCTCTCGTATGGTTGCAAGTTGATCACGTACCTAAGTGATCCTCATGAAATAGTTGGTTACAATGTTATATATAGACATTTGCACCGATCTGAGTTTATTTTTTAAGCCATCTTCCTATTCATGTTAGTCCTCTAGACTAAACATACCAAGGCATAAAAGATCTATTTTGTCTTCTTCTTCTCCAGTAGGTGTGTAATTACATGATGCTTCATTGAATACAAGATAAAACTCTCAACTTTGATCTCCTTATTCTCATGATCTTCCAAAACTATCATATTTATCGCTGGAAAAACTACATTGTCCACTGATTGAAAAATTTCATACTCCCTCAACACCAAAGTAACTCTTGCTTCCAAAGATAGGAAGTTGGATGCTCCATCTAATATTTCTTCAACTCTCATACTTGTTAATGTCATCCTTTAGAAATGACAAGTTTCCTTGGAAATAACCTGCTTTTGAAACTACCCTACTACTGACTTGTACGACACTATATGTGTCTGACACCACTGAAACCCACGTGTGTATGGATATTTTCTTACTGCACCTGTGTATGTATGTCCCTATACTTACTGTAACCAACGTATACATGATTGTATCCAAAGAAACCCATTGATGTATGTGATTTTTCCTTCTCCAACCTACACAAAACTTTCTATGAATGAAAAATCCTAGTTCTACCTCAATACTATCATTTCCTTAAAATCGAGATTCAAATTCTTGACTTATGACTGCTCGTTATGAATCTACTAATATCTCCTTACAAATATCTTAGATCCACTATCAATTACTATGGATCTGAGATTTGGCTTCCTTTTAGAGTGACTCCTCTAATGCCATGTTGAAATCCCTTACCCTCACATGTAGGTATCATTCTATCTAGTGATTTCCTTTCTGTAAAGCAAATTAGTAGTTCACAAAACAATATACAATTGCCAAAATATTCAACTCAAATAAAGATAACAGAAGAAATACTCGAAACCAAAATCTCAACCACAATACATAAAGATATTATGCCCATCAACTAAACTTATCATTCAAATAAATTCAAATCTTAGAAGGGCTCGCATATGTGGGAAAATGGCCCATAGAGAAACACAAAAAACAATGAACATTACTTGTAATCCCTACCAACTCCTTATATGTTGTAAGACCTCATTGTTTCACATTTACTGAGATGTATGTTCATTTCCTTAAGCACAATTGCAAATACACACCTATCTCCATTGAGATCGACGTACACACACTCAAAGTTTATACGAAACTTTGTATAGTGTGATTCTGCTGTTGCGGCTCCAATCAAATGACTCCCACTTGTGACTGTCTCTTTTCTATCTTCTCCTTGACCTAATCTCCAAATCAAAGTTCTTCTCCACATATCGAAAATATATTTGAATCACAGTCCTTTGCGATCCAATGCTCTAATAAAAAACCCTTTTCTTCTCTACATTAATGTATCATGTAAGTGTCTTCTCCTTCACAATAGCCTTTCTTTTATAAGATTGGGTCATGACCTAATTGTAAGCTCCAAAGTGATTAACAATTGAGATTACTTATCACCTCACTTGAGGTCAATGAATATTATTTAACTCACTAATGATAATTAAATAATTTCTTTGAAGAAAAATCAACTCTAATAAAAAAAACTTTAATTCAATAATTCCTTTAACCTAAAATATCATGGAAGACTTTGGACGACTTGCAGAATTCTAGACACTTAGACCTATGCACAAAATTGAAATACTTGCCAATACTACAAACACCAACATCTCTCACACTACACAAACCAAATAATAAATCAAAAGAGTGCAAAAAAAAATCCCTTTGTTTCATTCACAAATTTAGTTTTTCTCTTTATCTTTTTATCTCACTACTCCAAGTGTTCAAATCTTAAATACAATATTTCATATTCTAAATTTTGATTAAAATTCAAAAAAAAAAAAATAATACCTTAAAATTATATTTGTTCCATTTTTTTTTAATTACAAAATAAAATCAAAATAAAAAAACATAAATAAATATAAATTGTATCTATATGCAATGTTAATGATTTTACAAAAATATACACCGTACGTATGTATATTATTGGGATGAAGTGCAAAAATCTTTTCTTAAAAACTCTCCAACTTTTTCACCTTAATTTTTTTTGCAAATTGTGTATTACAAATGTTTTATAATATTTTAGTTACAAATTACTAATACTAAAAAAATATTTTAATTCACAAATTTAGTTTTTCTCTTTATCTTTTTATCTCACTACTCCAAGTGTTCAAATTTTAAATACAATATTTCATATTCTAAATTTTGATTAAATTCAAAAAAAAAAATACCTTAAAATTATATTTGTTCCATTTTTTTTTAATTACAAAATAAAATCAAAATAAAAAAACATAAATAAATATAAATTGTATCTATATGCAATGTTAAAGATTTTACAAAAATATACACCGTACGTATGTATATTATTGGGATGAAGTGCAAAAATCTTTTCTTAAAAACTCTCAAACTTTTTCACCTTAAGTTTTTTTTGCAAATTGTGTATTACAAATGTTTTATAATATTTTAGTTACAAATTACTAATACTAAAAAATATTTTAAATATATTTATTTATATTCTCCTAAGTTAGATCTCTAATATTTGATTTATGTATATAAAATATATACACTATTAACAAATTGGTCAATTGCATCATTTTATAATACACTTAATATTTAACAATAATTTTTTAATAATATATAAATGAAAATTAATAATAATAATAAAAATATTGATTTTTTTATATTAATTTTTTTTATACAAATTTAATATAAAACTACATATTTAAAAATAATTTAATCTATCTATATATATATATATATATATATATATAATTAATTTTGTTACAAATATATCACAACAATTTATTAAAATTTTTATAAAAAATGAATTAACAAAAATAATTATAATTAACTATTAAGCTTTTTTAATTTGAATATATCATGGTATTTACATTGAGTAAACCCTACTTTTACATTTTAAAAAAGAGAACCGTTATGTGAGAACTTCAAAGTTTTCGTCCAAATGCATACTCGCAAATGGACTATGGAAATTTGAAACTGAACAACACTAGCACAACACCAAATTACCTTTTCTTTTCTTTCTTTATATAGAGTAATATTTCTACACAAATCCATAAGATGCTTTAGTTTAAACATTTTAATTTTTGTTTTGGGTAATCATCATCCTAATTTGAAATATAGAAATATATTGATGTTGAAATATAGAAATATAATGGTCGGTAAATTTTAATTTCAGTTTTAATTTTAATTTTTTATTACATTTTAATTTTAATCATATTTTTAAATGTATAAATAAATTAAATGTTTTCAAAATCTTTATATCATTTTAAATATTTAATCTTTATATTAAAATTTACAATTACACTTATCTTTAAAAACATTATAAATATTTGATCTCAATCAATAAAATCTACAATTACATTTATCTTTAAGCCCATCTAATTTATACAAATATATAATTACAATTATCTGAAATTAAAAACATCCCTTACAAAACTACAATTAAAATTAAAATTATCTACAGTTAAAAACATTGAATGTATGAAATTACAATTATCTTTATAATTCCATTGGAATTTTATACTTTAAAAAAAATCCCAGATCCAGTAGAATTACTTACATGATATATGACATGCTAGAGATTCCAAGCAGCTAGCCTACATTAAAGTATAAAGAGACTTCATACTTCACACTAAATAAGAAGATGTCAAAGTGTTCTTGGGTGTTTGGTAGCACACTCCAAAACTTTTTACATGGGCGGAGAAATATTTGCTACCCTATCGAAAACCTTGTGGCCGAAGCTGAGTTTTAGCTAGAATTTTCTTAAACAGAGATTAAGTTGATACTGGATTTTTTGATCTCATGAATATAGTGTTAGGTAGCGGAAGCAAAACATAGTATACATAACAGAGTATAAATTAAGTAAGATCAAACATACAAAATACATCAATCATACACTTGACACAATGATTTATGTGCAAATCTAAATCCTGAAAAAACCACAAATAATGATTATAACTCTTCTGTTATTCAAGTGATAATCACAATAATCTTAATAGGCATACAATCATCCTCTCCTCACATACTAACTGTTCCTAGCTCTCAATGTACTCTACCTCTGTGGGTATACTCTTATATATAACATCTATCACTCAGCTACACAAACTGATCATGAGTAAATCACATAGTTACACAAACAATTCATAAGATTGCATGCATGAACATGTGCATCTGCATATCAACCATGAAAAAATTAGTTGACATTCTTCCAGCACACAGGTCATCCACATAGAATATATATCTATATATGAACATTTTTATGTTCATGGAATGACCTACTTTTCCTAATTCCGTAAATATATTTTACTACTTGTATTCACCTTCGTTTTGATATAGATTTCGCTTACCATCATATTCAATGGTGCGAACCAGGGGGACTGTCATGGTGCGAACCAGGAGGACTGTCACGTGGAGAACTGTCACGTGCTATACCCGGGCTCTGAGCCATCGGATTAAATGTGGGCATCACGTTTTCCTTCAAACTTCTATGAATGATTTCAACATCAACCTTTTCAGGAGATATTTGGAGCCTTTGGATATTGATTTCAGCTCTCGGATACAACTTGAAACCACCGACTTTTTCATGGTGAATAATATCCTCGTTTGGCATGCTTTGTGGAGTCGATATCACAAGCCCTATTCCTCCACGACGGACGACCTCAGTTCTGAAATCTCGAGCTTCGACGAACGAAAATGAATGGAGCAAACAATACGAGAGCATAAAACAGTTATGCGATATAAATCACCGTTCATTCTGCAACGAAATTCAAAACTAAAAGTGTACCACTAGTTTCCAGATAAAAGTATAGAGCAGACTCTGTCCTGATATACAGTAGTAAAAACAAACTGAACGCTGAAACAATAACAAATAGAAGTAGTTTCTATGTAAAGTAGAATGCAAACTGTCCCAAAGAATAAGCTCCGAAGTAGACGGGGGCCTCTTTCGAGTCATGAACTCGCCTCCCAGTCTTATTTATCATGGAGATTTAAGACCTTCCTAAAACTGTCCCAACTAGTAGCCCTATGCAACTCCAAACGGCAGTTGAATGATTTCACTCAAATTTATATCACCGTATAAAAAACAAAATATTGAAAATTTAGAACACGCCCTAATTTCACTTGTTTTTAATGAGAATTTTGAAGGACAGTCATGTTAGCCTTTAACGTTACTTACAAAAGTATAAGCACAGAGTAGTCTAAATGTTTTATTTTTAGTTATTTTTTGAAGATTTTTTTTTTTGATTTTACCAAAATTTGGTGATGAATAATTGGATTGGCAGATTTGAGTGGCTAAATTTGTATAATCAGAGTAACAAAGGTTTTTTCAATATGCTGAATCCATTTATGCATTCCAAAATGCAATTTAAACAATAAAAAACAGCTATTTTGTCTAAATTTACATCTGAATTTCCACCAAAAAAAACTAAAAAGTAAAACTTTTAACCAACACCAAAAACACCTTTTATCCCATCATTTATGATTTTTTTTGCCATCTAAAACAATCATAAAAATTAATTACAGTTAATTAATAAGTCTTCTCTTGTCATTCGGGAAATCTTCAAATGTCTCAATTATCTCAATTGCATTTGTGAATCCGCACGTACTTTAGGAGAATATTTTTCGCCGGAAAAGCATATGCAGATGGATCAAAGCTATAAAAGTAAGATAGAAATGTAGGGATGTGATAGTGGTGGTAGTTGAGTAGGGCCATTCATTCACTTTTAGCATGCCTAAGTGCGGTCGGTCCAATGTACTTGAATCAATGTGAGCAATAGAATTTCCATTTTTTTTTTTCTTTCACTCTGACAAGATTCCAACGTCGATATTCTATGAAGAAGCTTTCCACTCTTGTAGATTAAAATTATGGAGAAACAACTTTAATCCATGTTACAAAATGACCGTGTGATTTATAGATAAGATATTCAACCAAGCTAACTCGGGCGATTACATAATAATTCGAATCTGTCTTCTCAAGGACAAGCGCAGATTGCCAGCCGTTGATTGGATACAAAATTAGTGGTCCTCTAAGCATGCGCTCATTTGTCCAGTACCTCGTCTACGATATTCTTGTGCGTGACGGTCCAATCTAATTGAATCAATGGTGACCGACAGGATTTCAATGTTTTGATCACTCTGACAAGATTCCAGCGTCCATATTGTGTGAAGCAACTTTCCACTTTCGTAGATTAAAATTATGGAGCAACAACTTTAATCCATATTACAAAACGCGGGTGTGATTTATATATAAGATATTCGACAGAGCGAATACCGGTGATTCCATAACAACTCGAATCTGTATAAGTGTGCAGAGCTTATATTATCTTCAGATAAAGCTCATCACACAATTCGAATCTGTGTTTTACTCTATACGGGTTTGAGAATGGACAACGCGCATATTAGGAGTCAATTGATTGAATCAAAAATTTGTGGTGCGCGAAGCAAACAAGTAGCTCGTCTACGATATCCTTTTCATTAAAAAAAGCCCATGCAAAAGAGTAGCCTATAAAAACAATACGGAAGCACACATAACGTCAAATAATGACAATAATGACAATAATTTATTTTTAAGTTAATAATAATAATTTACTTTTAAGTTCAGTCAAACCAGAAACTAAATTGGTATATGAGTTTTACAGAAACTGATTTCATTAGTGTGGAGATGGATTTACAATTCTCCATTCTGAATAGTTTTAAGACCTCAGTAACATATTTAGCTAGAGTCAGAACAAGCTGATACACTTCACTTAGAATAAGATCGTCTACATACAAAACAACAAGAACACTGCTATCTCTATCATGCAAAAAGTATAGATTGGCATCAATGATTTCTTTAGTGTTAGGGGCCCCTCAAATAAGTAGAATAATATATTTCCATGTAATGAAGGTCAATATTAATAAGGCCTAGAAATAAGGAAGAATAACTCAAATGTAAGAAGACCTAATAGAAGCATTTGCTTGAGGTTGCCCCATCCAAGAGGCAAGTGAACATTGCTCTCAGTAATCAAAGTGTTTTTTATGGTGTTATTCTGGTATTATTTTGGTATTATTGTGATGTTATTCTAGTTATATTTTTGTTTATCATCCATTTATAGATAATTATTTCTTTTCTACTTACTATTTTATATCTGAAATATTACAAGTGGTATCAGAGCACCTTCATCGGCAAAAAATTGTGGGTTAAATTTTTTTCAGGGTAGAGACGTATTCCAACGTCTTTAAGATACAAAGATCTGTCGTTACATGCATAAACCCGCAGTCGGGGATTCATACACGCACGAAATACAAGTGGTACTTAAGTGCACATTTGTTGGCCACCCTTCTAACCCATGTTGGTACCCCTTTGAGTGGTAGCGCATCTGACATCACCTGTATTCGGATCGACCTAGATCTCCTAAATCCCTCCATAGATAAATCGATCAGTTGCATGACTATTATAGTGCCACCCAGAACAAAACTCAAGAAGATACTCTCTAGTACCTGGGTAGTACGGTAGTACGGCTAAGGGCACGGTCTAGCATCCTTAGTTGGTTCCCTGAGATATTGGGTGGAGTACTACTCTTGGACCCCGCACGTATATCAGAGAGATATAGTAAAGGGAAAACCATTGTCTATAGAATCCTTGAATACCCTAACCCTTGGGATGGAAACAAAAACAAAACAAACAAGATCTATTGATTCACAATTGTGTCTCATGCATTCAGGTTGCAAAATTACTACAAATTTCTTTTGGTTAAGAATTTGGGTCTTTTATCACTGCAATATTCTTCAGATCGGAGTATAACTCCACAAGATTATAACAGGATCCACAAGAGTATGGATCCTTTTGGCACCATTATTTAGGATGTATCTCGTTGGATTGCTCTATTCGTCCTTATTGTAGTCATACTTATCATTTTTCAACAATTGTTTTTTCTCGTGGACCTGAACCCCTTCCAAGCACCCTTATTTGTGCTTTACCCCATTGGATTCAACTCGTCTCCATGATCATTTTGATACACTTGACCCATAACCCATTTTTTGTGTGGTCCCACGAGTCCCTTTTCGTGTTCCCTCTTCATCATGGCCCACACCCATAGCCAAGACTTGGAAGCCCTCTTCAATACCTTACAGTCTAATTTCAAAAAAAACCAACAAGAAGTGAGACAACACAGTGCCAATATTCCCACCATCAAGAAAAACATGTATCCCTCCATCAACGCCAAAATAGAGGACTTTAAACAAGACTTGAAAAAAGACCTTGCTACCTAGCTTGAATCATTCAATACGATGACCTGCGGCAAGCTGCATATCCTTGCAGATTTTCCCTCATTTGACGCCCCTTTGCAAATTGAAGGTGAAACTTCCTCTCATTCCCATAATATTCAGCTCCATCACTTTCAACATAACCTACGCCTTCTATGTGTGGATGCGACCCAATTTGATGGCTCGGATCCCACTGGTTGGGTAACTCAAATGGAACATTATTTCTTTTTGTATCACATTACAGATGAGTTGGCCAAACTTTGGTATGGTGTTATCCATCTAGATCAAGAACATTGGGATTGGTGGCAATGGAGAAAAAATGTCCGCCAAGGGTATGTGGCTTGGACACACTTTGTGGCAGAGCTCTATGAATTATTTGACACTGACACCAACCATTTAGGTGGTTCGACAAATTTGAAACAATCTGGCACAGTGGAAGACATTATAGCCGCTTTTCAGTGATTGACTTTTTGTATAGAGGGCATGTCTAATGATTTTTTCTGAGAATGTTTTATCAGTGGCCTCAAGGATGAGATTCGTTCCCATGTCCTCATGGCTCGGCCTTAGAGTTGGTTGGACGCTACTAAAAGAGATAAGGAAGGAAAACAGGTTGTCTCTTCTCAAAACCAAAAACCCTCATTTATTACTTGCACTGAACCAGTCACTCCCACTCCTCCTTCTACTCAACTAAAGATCCATAAATTGACCAGGGCTAAAATGGTTGAACCCCAACTCAAAGTCCCTTGTTGTAATTATGATGAAAAATATTTTCCTAGGCATAAGTGTAAAGAAAAAAATATTTTTATGGCCATCTCGGAGGATGTTTCGGAAGACGATGTTGAGGCTCCCCTTTTTTCCGTGTCACTTGAACCCACTGACATGACCCCTCCCTCAGACCCTCCCGAAGTAGAACCGATCATTTCCCTAAATGATCTCACTGGATTCTCTGCTACCCAAACCCTCAAGATAATTCATTAGATTAAGTTTAGGAAGGTCATCATTCTTGTTGATAGTGGAACCACCCATAATTTCATTCATCGTCGCATTGCAAAAGAAACTGATTGTTATATTTGTGTCGTCATTAATTTTCAAATCATGATTGCTAATGGGGGGTCCATGAAATCTGGAAGGTGTTGTGAAAATGCACGTCTCCAAATTGTTGTGTACCACATGAAATATCATATGTTTTCTATCGACATGGGAGGTTGTGACATTGTGTTGGGTGCAAAATGACTAAGGACTTTGGGTCCCATTCTCATGGATTTTAAGGAATTAACCATGCAGTTCAACCATGAGGGCCAACAATATAAGTTCCAATGCATCACCGTCATTTCCCCGAATATCATCAGTTCCCATCGCATGGAAACATTTCTCAAAAAAGTTCATTCTAGCATTATTTCCCAACTTCATGCCATACATGCCACTGAGACACCATTTGTGTTGCAGGACCTCCAATCCATCCTCTCTAAACATAAAGTGGTTTTTTCCACTCCCCAGGACCTCCCTCCTTCCCATGGTGTTCGTGATCATCCCATTCCCCTTGTTATGGGAATCCTTCCTCCAAATATTTTTCCCTATCGTCATCCATTTTCCCAAAAAATGAAATTGAAAAAATTGTTCAAGAATTGCTCAACGGAAGTGTTATCCTCCCTAGTACAAGTCCATAATCTTCTCCTCCTGTCTTGGTACTTAATAAATAAGGTTCTTGTCGCATGTGTCCTGACTTTCGCGCCCTAAAAAAACTCACCATTAAAGACAAATTTCTTAATCCTGTCATTGATGACCTCTTGGATGAATTGGGTGGCACCTAGTTCTTTACTAAACTTGATCTTCATTTTGGCTACCACTAGATCCGTATGAATGAGGCAGACATTCCTAAGGCTTCATTTAGAACTCATGAGGGCCACTATGATTTTTTGGTCATGCCCTTTTGCTTGTGTAATTCTCCCTCCACTTTCCAAAGCCTCTTGAGATTGCCCCATCTAAGAGGCAAGTGAACATTGCTCTCAGTAATCAAAGTGTTTTTTATGGTGTTATTCTAGTATTATTTTGGTATTATTGTGTTGTTATTCTAGTTATATTGTTGTTTATCATCCATTTCTAGCTAATTTTTTTTTTTTTGCTTACTATTTTATATTTGAAATATTACAAGTGGTATGAGAGCACCTTCATTGGCAAAAAATTGTGGGTTAATTTTTTTTTTAGGGTAGAGACCTATTCGAACGTCTTTAAGCTACAAATATCTATCGTTACATGCATAAACCCACAGTCGAGAATTCATACACACAGGAAATACAAGTGGTACTTAAGCGCACATTTGTTGGCCACCCTTCTAACCCATGTTGGTACCCCTTCGAGTGGTAGCGCATCGGACATCACCTGTATACGGATAGACTTAGATCTCCTGAATCCCTCCATAGATAAATCGATCAATCGCATGCCTGTTATAGTGCCACCCAGAACAAAACTCAAGAAGATACTCTCTAGTACCTGGGTAGTCGGGTAGTACGGCTAAGGGCACGGTCTAGCATCCTTAGTTGGTTCCCTGAGATATTGGGTGGAGTACTACTCTTGGACCCCACACGTATATCAGAGAGATATAGTAAAGGTAAAACCGTTGTCTATAGAATACTTGAATACCCTAACCCTTGGGATGGAAACAAAAACAGAACAAACAAAATCTATTGCTTCACAATTGTGTCTCATGCATTCAGGTTGCGAAATTACTACACATTTCTTTTGGTTAAGAATTTGGGTATTTTATCACTGCAGTATTCTTCAGATCAGAGTATAACTCCATAGGATTATAACAGGATACATAGGAGTATGGATCCTTATGGCACCATTATTTAGGACGTATCTCGTTGGATTTCTCTCTTCTCCCTTATTGTAGTCATACTTATCATTTTTCAACAATTGTTTTTTCTCGTGGACCTAAACCCCTTCCAAGCACCCTTATTTGGGCTTTACCCCATTAGATTCAAATCGTCTCCCTGATCGTTGTGATACACTTGACCCATAACCCATTTTTTGTGTGGTCCCACCAGTCTCTTTTCGTGTTCCCTCTTCATCATGGCCCACACCCGTAGCCAAGACTTGGAAGCCCTCTTCAATACCTTACATTCTAATTTCACAAAATCCCAACAAGAAGTGAGACAACGCAATGCCAATATTCCCACCATCAAGAAAAACATGTATTCCTCCATCAACGCCAAAATAGAGGACCTCAAACAAGACTTGAAACAAGACCTTGTTACCTAGCTTGAATCATTCAATACGATGACCTGTGCCAAGCTGCATATCCCTGCAGATTTTCCCTCATTTGACCCCCCTTTGCAAATTGAAGGTGAAACTTCCTCTCATTCCCATAATATTCAACTCCATCACTTTCAACATAACCTACGCCTTCTATATGTGGATGTAACCCAATTTGATGGCATGGATCCCACTGGTTGGGTAACTCAAATACAACATTATTTCTTTTTGTATGACATTACAGATGAGTTGGCCAAACTTTGGTATGGTGTTATCCATCTAGATCGAGAACGTTGGAATTGGTGGTAATGGAGAAAAATGCCCGCCAAGGGTATGTGGCTTGGACACACTTTGTGGCAGAGCTCTATGAATTATTTGACACTGACACCAACCATTTAGGTGGTTCGACAAAGTTGAAACAATCTGGCACAGTGGAAGACATTATAACTTCTTTTTCAACGATTGACTTTTTGTACAGAGGGTATGTCTAATGATTTTTTTTGAGAATGTTTTATCAGTGGCCTCAAGGATGAGATTCGTTCCCATGTCCTCATGGCTCGGCCTTAGAGTTGGTTGGACGCTACTAAAAGAGCTAAGGAAGGAAAACAGGTTGTCTCTTCTCAAAACCAAAAACTCTCATTTATTCCTCACACTGAACCAGTCACTCCCACTCCTCCTTCTACTCCACTAAAGATCCATAAATTGATCAGGTCTAAAATGGTTGAACCCCAACTCAAAGGCCTTTGTTGTAATTGTGATGAAAAATATTTTCCTAGGCATAAGTGTAAAGAAAAAAATATATTTATGGCCATCTCGGAGGATGTTTCGGAAGACGATGTTGAGGCTCCCCTTTTTTCTGTGTCACCTGAACCCACTGACATGACCCCTCCCTCAGACCCTCTCAAAGTAGAACCGATCATTTCCCTAAATTCTCTCACTGGATTCTGTGCTACCCAAACCCTCAAGCTAATTCGTTAGATTAAGCTTAGGAAGGTCATCATTCTTGTTGATAGTGGAAGCACCCATAATTCCATTCATCGTCGCATTGCGAAAGAAACTGATTGCTATATTTGTGCCATCATTAATTTTCAAATAATGATTGCTAATGGGGGGTCCATGAAATCTGGAGGGTGTTGCGAAAATGCACGTCTCCAAATTGGTGAGTACCACATGAAATATCATATGTTTTCTATAGACATTGGAGATTGTGACATTGTGTTGGGTGCATAATGGCTAAGGACTTTGGGTCCCATTCTCATGGATTTTAAAGAATTAACCATCCAGTTCGACCAAGAGGGCCAACAATATAAGTTCCAATGCATCACCGACATTTCCCCAAAGATCATCAGTTCCCATCGCATGGACACATTTCTCAAAAAAGTTCATTCTAGCATTATTTGCCAACTTCATGCCATACATGCTACTGAGACACCATCTGTGCTGCAGGACCTCCAATCCATCCTCTCTAAACATAAAGTGGTTTTTTCCACTCCCTAGGGCCTCCCTCCTTCCTGTGGTGTTTGTGATCATTCCATTCCCCTTGTCCTGGGAAGCCTTCCTCCCAATATTTTTCCCTATCGTCATCCATTTTCCTAAAAAATGAAATTGAGAAAATTGTTCAAGAATTTCTCAACACAGGTGGTATATGCCCTAGTACAAGTCCCTAATCTTCTCCTCTTGTCTTGGTACTTAATAAATAAGGTTGTTGTCACATGTGTCCTGACTTCCGCGCCCTCAAAAAAACTCACCATTAAAGACAAATTTCTTATTCCTGTCATTGATGACCTCTTGGATGAATTGAGTGGCGCCTAGTTCTTTACTAAACTTGATCTTCATTTTGGCTACCACTAGATCTGTATGAATGAGGAAGACATTCCTAAGACTGCATTTAGAACTCATGAGGGCCACTATGATTTTTTGGTCATGCCCTTTTGCTTGTGTAATTCTCCCTCCACTTTCCAAAGCCTCATGAATCATGTCTTTTGTCCCTTTCACCATAATTTTGTCTTAGTTTTCTTTTATGATATCCTCATCTATAGTAAAACCTGGAAAACCCATGTTTCTCATGTGGATCGAATTCTTCATCTTCTCTCTTAGAACCAAATTTTCCTCAAACAATCTGTGGTTCAGTACTTGGGTCATCTTGTTGGTAAGGCCGGTGTTAGGGTGGATCCTAAAAGGATTGAAGCTATGCAAGATTAGCCTCACCCAAAAACTCTCAAAATCTTATGTGGATTTATCAGTTTAACATGTTATTATCACCAGTCTGTTATGAATTATGGAAAGATTGTGACACCTCTCACTGCTCTCCTTAAAAATAATTCTTTCACTTGGACTCCAACAACTGCTCAGGATTTTCAAACCTTGAAGATAACCATGTTCACCACTCTAGTCCTGGCCCTTCTTGATTTCACAAAGACCTTTGTCCTTGAATGTGATTCTTCCGGGAAAGGAATTGGCGTAGTTCTTATGAAAAAGGGTCGACATTTGGACTTTATTAGCAAACAACTGTTAGAGGTACATTTGGGAAAATCAATCTTGAAAAGGAAATGTTGGTTATTCTGCATCCTGTGGATCTTTGGATCCCTTATCTATTGGGGAAATGCTTCCATACTAAGACAGGTCATCAAAGCCTCAAGTATTTTCTAGAACAACGCATTTCCTCACCAGAGTAATAAAAATGGGTGAATTTGAATTCATTGTTCAAGGTTTCCCTTTTTTTTCTCGATTATTCAATATATGTCTCATTTATAAATATATATTCCTCCTTTGAACAATTTTAATATTACATCAGTGTGCTTACAATTTAATAAAAGGTATTAAGAAACTTTAATAATTATCTTTATCTTTTAAAACTTATCACATTTTATTTAAAATAACTTTGTAACTTATGAAAAGTTATCTCTTTCTTTTAATATCGTCTCTTCTTACTTTTCCTTTATAAATATCCTTTACAAAAGTTAATTGGGGTTGAGTTAAGATTACTCCAAAATACTTAGGTCATTGACTTTTTATTTTCTTATTCTTGATATATGGTACTAACTTCTACTAAGTTTCTTGCAGCGGGAGGATTATTTATTCAATGGAAAATTTTGAAGAATTGTTTTTTATGTTTTAGTGACAAAATGTCCTAACGTGGTCAACGACCTAGATAAATTAGAGAAACTCTGAATTTTTTGTGTATGGGGCTAAAAACATGTATTTCCAATGCCCAGGATCACTTCATGAGAACATCATGAATACCTAACATAATTCCATATATCCATAATAAATAATCTTTTATTTACTATCCATTTTGGATATTTACTTGACATCATATGAAATATAATATATGTATATAAATACACATGGGGAATGATAAGTCATATTATTTCCAAAGGTCATGACTTATGATTTAAATTATAATGCCTATTTACATAATAACAAATGTATAACATATTATTAAATAATAAGAAACATAATATACTAGGTATATTACATTCAACGTCTCATGTACTTGCAAATGGATTGACCTAATCTTCTCAAGAAATTTTCTTCTCTCATTTTTTCTCCCATGAGGTCCTCCCTCACTACTCCTTTTTGTCCATATACAACATCTAAGGGTGTAGGTGGAAAATATCCAAATCAAGTTTTAAAAGGTGACTTTCCATTAGAAGTTTGGAATGCTCTATTATAAGAGTATTGTAATGATCCAAATGCTGAAAATATCATAAAATAACATAAGTACACATCATGTACAAAATATGGGCATTTTGGGAGATGTACCTATCCGATGACTTCATTGAGTACCAACTTAATGATTTCAACGCCTTACGATAATGTATTCGTACAATATTGAAGTATGAGGCCAGGTTCATGGATATACTTAGATATACTCCACATATGAACACAAAGAAGTTAAAGGTGAAAACATTTAGGAGTACTACGATGAAAAACTACTCAACATAGTACTCCATATAGAGCACCACAGTAGTAGAAACAATGTTGTCCACAACAACAACAACATTTTGGGCATATTCAACAAAAAAACCAGGTTCACATAATGTTAGGCTAACAACTTCTACTTCAGGGACCAAGAGCACAAGATCGAAGAATGGATGTTGGACATGTGGAGAGCCACATTACTAGAAATATTATCTGATTGAGAAATCCATAGAAGCTAGATCATGAGCTCCCACTATAGTTGGAGATTTTGTAAAGGTCCACATGATACATGTAGTGATGACTAACCATGAGGTTTATTGTCATTCCACCATTCTTGGTACATCAAGTATGATCTCTGATCAAAATTTTAGTATTTTGATAGATCCAGGATCTATTGAGAGCTTTATTTATAGTGCAATGCTTAAGAGAATATAGGTAAAGGAAGTCGAGCATGACGAGTTCAGATACGTAGAAATTCCATCTGGAGCCAAACATAAGGTTGGATGAAAGGTTATGGGTTGTAGCATTAACTTGGGTGATTTTGTAACGAAGCAAAATCTATATGTCACAATATTAGGATCTTATGACGTATTGATTGGCATGGACTGGTTAGAATCAAATGATGCAATACTTAACTACAAGACAAAGTGGTTAAGTTCAACGGATGATTTGGGATTGAGTAGAGTGATTGTAGGAAGAAACCAAGGAGTTCCTTTGAGGTTTATTTCTTCCTTGCAATTACAAAAAAGTATGCACAAAGGTTATACATTTATATGCTATCGTAGAGATAAATGAAAAGGGAGCCACAAAAGGGTTAGAAAACCTTTGTGGAGTATCAGAGTTTGTCGATGTCTTTCTTGGAGATTCACTAGGTTTTCCGCCAAAAGAGAATTGGAGTTTACCATATATTTGAAGACTGGAACATAATCGATTGAAACAAATCCATACCGTATGTCAACACTGAAATTGTAGGATTTGAAAATGCAATTTAAAGAGTTGCTTCATTTAGGACTTACACGTCGAACCATATCGTCATGCAGTGCACCAATGATTTTTTTTAGAAAGAAAGATGGATGATGGAGGCTTTGTATTTACTATCATCAATTGAAGAAGGCTACAAAAAAGAACCAATATCCATTGCTTAGGATTGAAAATTTGTTTGATTAGATGAAGGGAGAAAATATGATTTCTAAGATGAACATTAGATTAGGATATCATCGGTTATAGATTAAAGAGGAAACTACTACATTGGGCACAAATTACGACGAAATATTACGATGGTTTAAAATTTCATCGTATTTCTTTTGTTTTTTTTTATTAAATATACTTTTTTTTTCGGGGTCCAAATGTTGGTCGCTCTAGCGACCAACCTTCCAAGTTGGTCATTTTAACGACGAAAGTTTGTCGATAGAGTGACCAACCCCCAGTTAGTCGCTATAGCGACCACCAATGGCACGTGTGAGAATCAACGGTCATTTACGACAAATCAATCCTATATATATCTCAGTTACAACAAATTTGCTATAGTTGTGACAATCATTTTCTACAGTTGCGAGAATCATTCGAGTGTTCTGATCCAATGGTGTTCTGGTTTTTTATGAAATCTTGATTTCAATTCTCTTTCAAGAAGAGAAACATTGAATTGATTAGACTCTACATAGGTAATATTTTGAAGGATAATACTTAAAAAATTTCTGTGTGATTTAGTAATTTGGTGCTATTGAACTATTTTATGGTTTATTTTCACTCCTTAAATCAAATTTTATGGTTTATTTTAACTCCTTAGAAAGATTTTATGGTTTATCCACTTTTGATAGAGAAAACAGATTATTGATTCAACTACAATCACTCTAATTAGATTCAATCACTCTAATTTTTTTCTTATATTTCATGGAACTTCTTGAACATCTATGTATCCTTTCCTTTGTAAATTTACATTTAGGGTTTCCTCCTTGAGTTGGAAAAGAACCAACTAGAAGTGAAGAAAAATGGTTTTTTTGTTGATATTGGGCATCAATACTCTTGTGTATCCCTAAAGCTACCCTAATTTTTATTAGGGACTTAATATTATATAGTGTGATTTTGGTTGATAATAGATCCACCTCCTCTTATTAATGTTTCATGCTTTTAGGATTCATGCTTTCTCCCTTATTTTTTTGAACATGTTGTATAATTTTCATTACAAATATCTAAATATACACCAAATTATTTGAATAGATTTGTATATTGTACTTATAATGTTTCAATGGATTCGTTGTAATAGGTAATCACAATGTCAGCTCTAGAGGAGAAAAGAGAGTTTGTTATGTCAATGAGGCACATGGTGATTCATGGTGTTGGGAAATGTTATTACCCTTGTTGTGAATGTAGGGGTTTTAATGTAAAAAGACTACCTTTAAAAATAGTTGAAAAAAATTGTAGGGAGAATGGGCACATTGAAGGGGGCAATGAATATCATCCCATGGTAAGTAATTAGTTATTATAGATCTTTAAGGTATTATACATTAATTGTTTTTTTTTTTTTTTTAATTTATCTTTCAAAATAATATTTTTGATATACTCTAACTGTATTTTATTGCTTCCATTGTTTTTATTAAAGAAAAATCATCCTAAGAATGTGATGTTGCCTAGTAGGAGATATTTTCATAGAAATAATATTGAAGAACAAGTTGAACTTAATCGTCTGGATAATGGTGATCACGTTAATCCTATGGAAAATGATGATATTAATAATATAGTTGATGATGATGGAACAAATAGATTGATCCAAGACATTTATAATGCTCCAATGGATGATGATGTCAACATGGAGGACAACTTGCAGGATGATAATGATGAATATATTTTTGATAAACCTATCCTTCAAAATGCCACTGAATCCCTATATGAAGGCACAAAAAAAATGTTCTCTCTGATGTAATGTTGTTGGTCAACTTGAAGGTATCAAATGGTTTTTCAAACACATGTATGACACAGATCCTAAGGTAAGAAACATAATTTTACAATGTCATGCAATTTTCAACTTTTATTTTATTTTATTTTCAGTGTCAATTGATGTCTAAATTAAGGGTGCAATATTTATAATGATTAATATAATTTTCATTATTTTTTATTTTTTTTTGTATATTATTGTTGTAGGTTTATAGGTGAATATTTCTTACCATCACCAAATAAGTTACCTCGCACATACCGAGAATTATCTTCCATTCTAAAAGAAATTGGAATGGAATATTAGACTATTGATGCATGCCCCAATGATCACATAATATATTATGGACAATATGCATCTAAATCGAATTGCCCAAAATGTCAAATTAGTAGATATCGAACTGATCAGTTAACAAAAAAGGTGCCTCACAAGGTTCTTCTTTATATTCCCATAATTCCACACCTGCAACGACTATTTAGATGTCAGAACATAGCACAATTTATGGATTACCATGCACAGAATAGAAGTGAAGATGATGTTCTTCGAATGCCTATAGATGGTTCTTTATATAAAAATATCAAAGAAAGATGGACAATTTTTAAAGAAGAACCTCGTAATGTTAGGATTTCATTGGCAACTGATGGTGTAAATCCATTTGGTGAGCTCCATTCTATCTACTCGATGTGGCCTGTTTTTGTTATAAACAATAACCTTCCTCCTTGGATGTCAATAAAGAGAGAGCACACAATGTTGGCAATGATTGTTCCAGGTATATTTTTATAACAATATTGTTTTTTTAATGTTTAACATTTCATTTGTCTTGTTCATTGCACAATTTCATATATGTATACAAGGTGTAGTAATTATGTGTATTTTTTAACCATTTAGGTAAGTACCAAGTGAAATATATGAATGTATATATTGAGCCTCTTGTCCATGAGTTGTTAAAGTTATGGGACGACATCACTATGTATGACATATCTAGACCAATATGTCAAAGAGGATTTCAATTCCATGGGATTCTTACATGGACAATTCACGATGCACCGGGACTAACACATTTTTGTGGTATGTAACACACTATTGCACTTAAATAAGTTATATGTTGATGATATTATAATGTTTTTGTTTTAAATAATTTTTTGTTATATAACTAATGCTGCCATTGATGCATATCTTCTAGGTTTGCAAACAAAGGGTAAATTTGCATGTACAGTTTGTGGTCCTAGGATGAGATCTCGTCATTCAAGAAGTTTAGGAAAGGAGGTGTTTGATGAATATAGGCACTTTCTCCCTAAGAACCATAGGTATCGAAATACCAATAAACATCTTTTCAATGGTAAAGAGGAGAGTGGGATAAAACCACGAAGAATGACACCACACCTAT
>ML792325.1:35795-78710 GCA_009831015.1 Picea engelmannii | reverse complement strand
GATTGGCATACCTTCATCAAGGTAATTTCTTTCGTATATTTGTTATGTATTGGTAAGAATCGATGTAATATTTTTAAATTTTGTAAATATATTGTTAATATGAAATCAAAAATTTATTAATGTGCCATTGTTTTGTTACAGTACGTGTTGCCTCTATATTTTCCCGATAGCTTTGACAAAAACGTAAATCAAGTTATATACGACCTTGGAAAATATATGAGGTAAATAACGACAGATGAATTACATATTATTATTTATATGTAATAAAAATGTTGTAGAAGTTTTTGATGACATGTGTTTTACATGTAATATTCATGTATACAATATTGTCTTCGTTGAAACATATTTTTTTCTCATAACATTTGTAGGTGGTTTTCATCTAAATAAATCCATAAGGAAGATATAAAATATTGGAAGAGAGAAATTCCTCGTTTAATGTGTGCAATGCAAAAGTATCTACCTCCAACATTTTTCAATGCGCAAGAATACCACCTCATACACCAGGTAGAGGAGATTGAATTTTGTGGACCTATACACACAAGGTCAATGTGGATGGTGGAGATACACTTGAAGTCATTGAAGGCTTTAGTTAGACAAAGATCACATCCCGGGGGTTCTATGCTGGAGGGGTATATGGTATATCAAACGCTAGTGTATATTAGCGATTATCTTTCTGATTTAGGGAGAAAAATTAATATGCATTGCATTTGGGGTATCAATAACGTCAAAATATCTAAATTGGAGGTCTTGGTAAGGAATGATAAAATGAGGAAAGTGAAAGGTATTATATTATTTGATTTTTATTTATATTGTATTTCTTCAATTTATATTATACCTCCATCAATTATTATTATTCATTATTCTTACTAATTTATACTTTTTTCATTGCAACTCGTCGAGTGTGGGATGAACTACATTTATACATTACTAACAATCTTGATTGGATGAAGCTATGGATAGAACAATGTGAACAAAATCATGGTAGGTTATCATGGGAAAGGGTGGCTACAATAATTAAAAGAGCTCATCGTAATGAAGATCAAAATCTTACGCAAAGGGAGATTGATTTAGCATATGGTTTAAAAGATAAACAGGTAAGCATATGAAATTTTACCCGCACTTTCTGTTATTATACAAAATGTTAATGTATTATTTTTTAATATTTATTATGTTTAAATACTTTTATGAATTATTAATTTATTTTGTACTTGTCGGGAATATTGCAGTTGAAGCACCACAAAGCTATGTGGTATAATGGTCGAAAATTTCGCGTCAAAAGGGTGGATGACACAAAGAAAACTGTTGATTCAGGGATAACTGCAGTGTTTCAAGTCACTAATTCTTCTTCTAGAAGTGACAAACATCCAAGACTAACAGAAAAAAAAAAATTATGGACATTTGGATGATATAATCGAGTGTGACTTCAAATACTTCAAGATAATTTTGTTTGAGGTCAAATGGTATCATTTACGGATAAATGAATGTGATCCTGAAAGAACTGTTATTCAACATAACAATGGTTTTAACATGGTTAATACAAGGACATTTGAATCGGGTCTAGAAAGTTATGTTTTTCCAAGCCAATGTGAGTAGGTATTCTATTATGAGGTTCCTGGTAAACCAGGTTGATCATTTGTTGTTAGATATGATCCAGGAGGAAGGCCTGTAAAGTATAATGCACTGGAAGAAGATGATATTCAAGAACTAGAAGGTGATACAGAGGAACATGAGGAGGTAGACCGTGTATTGTCAGATGACGAAATCGAGGAAGTTGATCGACCATATGATGTAGATGATAATGTTCTCTATGATGCTATATCTGATGATGATATTATGGAAAATTATGATAGTACTGATGATGATGTTGATATGGAAAATCCATTCGACAATGATTCTGAAATACCAGATGATGATACAGAATATGATGAGTTGGATGATGAAGAAGATCAATGATATTCCTACATGTGGTGAGTCATTTGTACTATAGATCTCTTATGTTTTTTTTCTTTCATGTAATCTTAGTGTCGTTTTTAATTATAGTTATTAAATCTAGATAGATTGGGTATTGGGGAAATGACAATGTTCATGATGAAGATGATATTGACGATGTTGAGTTTGATGAAGATGAAGATGAATGATATATACAGGTATGTGTGTTATATGATGATCTTTATATGCTTTTATTTTGTATAATATAGTATTTTACATGTTCTTTATTATTTCATATTGGGTATGGGGAAATTGAGAGTGATGTGAGGGGGGGGAATAATTAGATCTTCAACTTTCACGTCGTTGCCCCTTTTTAGAAGAGAATGAACTATTCTCAAAACCAAGATAAGCTCATGAAAAATGATGCTTTCTCATAAAAGTTGAGTTGACTTAAAGAACTTATCCCGAAATCCAAGTTCTAGTTCCAAGTTCCTACACCTTGATCTAGTACTTGTACATTCAATATTATCATTCTCCAGATATCTTATACAAATTTTACAAGGAAATTGTACTAGGACTAGACACGAGCAACAATGACATGTGAATGGGGCCTTAACGACATGGGAGGGTTTCTGGACTCAAATTTGACTCACACACTCGTTTCCATAATCAATTCATCATGTAAACCATAAACCCTATATTTATTTCAAAGTACACAAATTGGTTGACACAAGTATTAAGTTTGCATCATCCTTTATTTATTTTTCTTTCAGGTTCTACATTGTATATACAATGTATGTGTGTCATAGTTGTGATGAAAAATATCTCTTTTTTCATTCACTGTTTAATAATCACCATTAAAATATGTCCTTATAGTACTAGATGCGGGAACATGTGTACTGTCGAACAAATTTTAAAAGGAACAATGAAAAGACATCGTACTAGTACTAGACATGGGCAATAATTACCTGTGAATGGGGCCAACATTAAAATATTTTCAAATTATTTTTGTATGCACTAAAATTTGACATGGATAGACTATTAACATACCTTAACGA
The DNA here is from genome assembly GCA_009831015.1 of Picea engelmannii. Taxonomy (NCBI): domain Eukaryota; kingdom Viridiplantae; phylum Streptophyta; class Pinopsida; order Pinales; family Pinaceae; genus Picea; species Picea engelmannii. Next base: position 75,723 of record ML792325.1, on the reverse strand, counting down.
TATAGGAGGGTTTCTGGACTCAAATTTAACTCAGACACCCACTTGTTTCCATCATTAAAAAATATAAAAAAACACCATTTATGAGAATTTTCAAGGCAAATCCGTCAAAATTGCAGATTTTAATTGCAGAAATCAGATTTAGAAATTTCAAAAACATCTCATACTAGTGATGTAGGTATGTCATCCCAGGGATTTCATGTGACAAATAAATATCTGTCATATTTCAGTCTAAAATTGTTCAATATGCCTCTCCTTTCTACGGGATTTTTGTCCAAATTTGAAACAATATCTACATCGAAAATTGTTGTTTTGCTTTGCGTTGAAACAATATGACTAGACACAGGTAACAATGAACTGTGAATGGGGCCATTGTTGAATTTGTTTCAAATTGTTTCTGTATGCATTGAAATTTGACATGGATAGACTATTCACATGCCTTAACGATGTGTATCAATCCTAAATTCCTATGACCCTTACTTACCCCCTATGAATCCTAACCACAATCCTTTGTAAATCATAACCCATTTAACCATTAACACCAAAAATAATGATATAACACCTATCCTTTAAAATTTATAATATTAGACAACTAACACCAATAAAAATTATTATTCTAACCTCTAACCTTTATAATTGTAATACCTAAACTTTGTAATTCCAACACCTAAACTCTAACATGACATATATCTCCTAACCCTTACTTTGAATAACACCTATAAATCCTAATTGTTATAACCCATGTGAATTTTCAACCTATAATAACCATTATCTACAATGATTACCCCTAACCATATAACTCATATGACCCATATTATTGCAATCTTGTAGTCCATATAAACCCAAAAAACTAACTCCTTAAACCCCCAATTTCAAACATATATCAGTGCCTAACTCTTACAACTCTTAACCCCTAACCCTTATCAACACCTACGAGAAATGTGTCTATCATAGCCAACCCAAGCATGTTTCCTACTATCCCATCATGAATTGCTAAGTGTTTAGTTACCCAATAGTCAATTGTTTGACCTATTATTAAAACTAGGCGATCTAAGGTGGTGGGTACAATAGTGAAGAGTTTGCTAAAGATAAATATACAATAAAATATTTCACAATATGATGTTAGGGAAGACCTTTTAGATTTTTCCTTACCTCCAACTTTATAATTTGCTTAAAACACATCATTTAATCACACTCTCTTTTGTGCATTGTTCAATGTGAAACCATTTCTTACAATTGGATAAATTTCCCCCTCTAAAATGCTCATGTACTTGAAATCGATGCATATAAATGACAAGTGAATGTGGCCAACATCGAAATATTTTCAATGTGTGCTTGTATGCACTGAAATTTGACATGGTTAGACTAGACATATGCATTGACGGTATGGGAGGGTTTCGGGACCCAAACATGACTCCCACATACAATTTGACCATCAAACAAGAATCCTATAGAATAATTAATGTGAATGGGGACAATGGATGTTTGGCATGGATGTATTGGAAACAAATTACGTAGCACACTGATGTTTAAATTTTTTCCCTGAACACTTTCCCTGAACACTTCAAAATTATAAGGATGAATGACCCTTTCCAACTACATGAGACCCTTTACAACTTCATGTGATAACACATCACATCATCCGTTTTTACCTACAATCCTACCTACTATTTTAGTTATGGTCTCCCCTTAGTGTCTATGATCCTTAATTCTCCTAGCAATCTCTATTGTGTGTGTTATGGACCTTATATGTCCTATTTACTAAGCATGTTTCATTCTATACTTTCCACTACCACAACATGGTTGTATTCAAAATTCATAATGATGAGTCCTACAATCCCTGAAAAAGCTAGTTGACTCACCCTCTAGTCATTTTCCACCACATTTACATCACTTCACATCTTCTCAGATCCTTTCCAAATGATGAGCCCAACTTTGGGACCATCTCCAAAACTTTGTTTTTGAAGTCTCCCCTCTGCAGGGCTCGAGGGTCCATGAGCTCAAGAAGAATTTCCTCCTTCCTCTATGGTGTCATTCCAACATTGAATTTTCCTATGTTAGTTGTTCATGTTTCTTTCCTTTTATATAAACTAGTAGTACTTTGATTATCTCATGGAGTTTAGCTATCCATTTTCCATTTTGGTGCATATTCAAGAATCACTTCTCACTAATTCTTGGGATCTTATCTTGTTCTTCAAGTTCTCAATCTACATAATGACTTAATAAGTGGGTGATGGTAGATTAAATAGACTATCGACTAAGTAATGGATATTTAATTGTCATTAATTTGAAAACATGTTCATATCTTTCCATAAATTTCAAAATCAACCATTTCTTTCCCAAATTTTTGTAAAATTAATTGGATGGTGTGGAAATCAAATTTGTTTTTGAGTGAATTTACTATTGGATTACCATCATTAATAGAAGGAACAATTTCATTAACTAAACTCAAATGATGACATAACATAACTTTCCAAACTGTCAAATTAAGCCCTTTTACTTACCCCTTATCCCTTATTTCCATCATTTCAACATTTATGACTTGATGTGATTATTAAGTGCATACGATTATCATTAATGATGACCCACAAGTATGGACATCACCTTTCATGGATACCACCATATCTCTATAGTGTGATTATGCAACTCAAAGATATTATCTTGACATGACTTGACTATCTTGAATGAGAATTCCCCTATCCCCCTAACTATAAAGGTGGAGCTTAATTCCCATGAATATTGAAAGAAACTTACAAATTCAAATGTTTTCTTCTCGACTCAATTAAATCAATACTTCCTTAACCACAAGGTTAATTTTTAATAAATTAATACAACTCGATTGACTATCCCTTTCATAGGATCTAGCCTTATTGAATCCATTGTGAAAGCATAAACAATAATAACGTGTAGGTCATTTTCAAGAGATTCCCAACTTAGTTTTCAAGAGGAGTGAAAGGTTTCAGGTGAGCACCATTCACGATCCCTTCTTAATTGTTCTATCAAGATGAGACAACTTTACTTCTATATAATTCCATGTGGTTATGAATAAAAAAGGTCCTAGCCAATGCATTTAGAACTTACTGGGTTAATTGAGGTACCTACTATTGTATAGAAATACAAAGTCACTTTTCCTCAATATAGTCCAATAATATCATTTTCTTCTTTCTTTTTTCTTTAGAGAATTTAATAGTTGTTTTCTTTTCCCTTTTTAGGTTATTTTGGAACTGAATAAGGGGAATTTTGGGAGACAAGGACTAAATGGTTGTCAACTTCCCTTTATGATCTCTATAAAGAAGTCATCTTCCAACCAATATGGGTTTGCGTTGAAAGGGTTGGGGGGATTTTCCTAGAGGGATTTAGTTCCAAGATGATAAGGTTATGGGATGAGTCACCACTCGAAGAGACCATTGCTCGAACTGAATATTTTCATCCAAAAATTATTTATGGGTCACTAAACAATCCGAGATATTGGCCACCTAAGCCTCCCATGTTCTCATATTCCTCCAAATAAAAGAGATTTTTATCGGTTGTATATTGTGCAGCCTAGCTCAATCAATTTTGGAAATTCGAATAAGTCTACGAGGGGATCCATTTGTATGTTGGGCCCCAAATTTCATAATATCCTAGATTAAAATGTATGTCTCCTCATAAGAACACTAAACTGAACTGGAACCAATATTTTTCTAGGGAAATTTCCTAAAAGATCTGTCTATATACATAAGGGTCATAAATGTTGATGCAATTGAGCTCCTTAGCTAGATATCTAGACAATAAAGAGGTCCCAGTAAGGACTGAGGGGAAGGCCCATGATTTTATGAATTTTAATTAGATTAATTCTATTAAAGTTATATAATAATTTTATTAATTATATATATATATATATATTATAAAATTAATATAACAAAAAAATAAAAATTAAAAAAACATAAAAAAAAACAAAACAATAAAATATAATTATATCTATATATATAATTATATTTATATATAATAATAAAAAATTAAAATTAAAATTAAAACATAAAAAATCAAATTTACAAAACCAGATTATATTCCCCCCTGCCCACGCCTGCGCCCACGCCATCAATCATAGATTCACCTAGCAATTGTAGGAGGTAGACGATTTCCCTACGAAATTTCATTGGAGGAGATGGTAGAGCACCGCCCAAACCTGCAACACAAATCATAGCCCAAACCACGCAAAAGTTACGAAGCTATTCAAGGTCCACTGGTATCACCCATGCCCACACCATCAATCGTAACTTATAGCTATTGGAGTTAGATAGAGCACTGCCCAAACCCTGCAACATAGAGCACAACCCAAACCTGGAACACAGATAATAGCCCAAACCCTGTGAAAGATACAAAGCTATTCGAGGTCCACTAGTCTCACCCATGCCCACACCATCGATCGTAGCTTCTAGTTGTTGGAGGTAGATAGAGAACTACCCAAACCTTGCGACAAAGACAAATAAAGAGAACCTATGACCAAGGGGACAAAGGAGCATTGATAAAGGAGGCTAGCTAGCCCTAGCATGACAAAGGAGCGTTGATAGAGGAGGCCAACTAGGCCTAGCTTAGATAGAGGAGGCCAACAATGTCATCAAATTAGGTATGGACGTGAAGAAAATCTTTCCATGAAATTTATCCTTCAATTGAATGACTTCCTTCAGTTGGAAAATTTGTGGAAGAAATTTTTATTCTCATCCCTTGTGGAAAAATTTTTTTTTTTTACTCTTTTTATATTCTACAAGAATTGGAGAGGGGGAGATTCAAAAGAGGATGGATTAAAAAGAACCCAAAATTATTTGAGTGTCGACTCAAAAGAGGAATCCTCTATCTAGGTTGAAACTAGTTCGAAGGGCACATGAGGTTTCAAAGGAAGTGTTTCTAGCTCAAAGACTTCCAGGTTATGGTACAAATCAATGTTTTATCAAAGGCATTGTCTAAGCCTTAGGTTTGTCTCCAGGATGGATTCATAGATGATAAAATTGTCCATTTGATTCATGATTATGGATGTTCATGATGCCATGTTTCTCCAAGTAGGCATTACTTTTGAAGGTTGAATGTCTAAAAATCTTACTTTTTCCAAGAATTTGTTGAGGAGATCAGCCAAGAGATCCATCCAAGCCACAAAGACCCAAATGTTTTTGGCTCCAAAAGTGAATGTTAGGTATCCCACTATCATATTATGAGAAAACATTAAGAAAGAGATATGGAAAGAGTGCTCCCAAAATTGTCATCGATCTCCATGATAAGAACCATAAATTTTTATACATTGAAACTACAAATCTAATTCAAAAGAGAAAAAAAAACATTCTCATTCTCGCTTGTAGTTCTGAAGTGTTTTTTAATTGTAGGAAAATTTTGTGCTAGCTAGTTATCATTCTTCCCGAACGATCGAGGGAATCATAGGCTAAAACATTCAATCCTATAAGAGAATGGGAAAGGGTTTGAGAGGCCCTTTCTTTGTTCATAAGAGTTTCCTAGAGAAGCATAATGGAGGTTTGGTAGGTATTCAACAACCTTTTGATCGATGGTTTTCATGAGAGATTTCCTAGAACCATAAACTTTAGGGAGTGGATAATAATGAGAGAAAGGTCATAGGGGAGTTTTCTCTAAAATACCCTAGAAGACACTATTGTTTTGTGGAACACACTTCAAAATTTTCATGTTTTTGAGTGATTGAAAGGAAATATTTTCTACCTCTCTACAAGGGTTTTTTTGTCTCATTTCATATACAAAACAATGCCCCCCTCCACTCCCAACAATAGGGGATGTTAGGTTTTTCATTTGGACTTGAGGTGGTACTTATGTTGTCTAGGGGGAGAAGGGACAATATTGAGTGGAGGAGCCTCGAGGGAGGGGGGCTAGGAGAGGAGGGTTTCTTTGGGGTAGGGGTTGGAGGGGGATGTGCCTTGGGGGTAGGAAGGGAGGGGAATAAGGGGGGAAGGAATAGGAATATAGATATTGGAAAGACCTAGAAAGAAATCATAATCCTTGCCAAAGATAGGGATTGGGATAAAATTTGAGAAGGAACCAAACTTGAGACACAAATACGAAGAACGATATGGGAGTGTTGGGAGGGAATTTGAAGAAAATGAATTATTTTGTCTTAGATCCATGATTAAATATAGAACACTTTCAAAAACATTAATTCAATTCAAATTTAAAAGGAAATTTGTGAGTCAAAATTGTTTTCTATCTCATCCTTTACATATGGAATTATATTATTCTTTACATATGGAATTGTATTAACTAGTTGAATTGAGTCATCCTTTTACCTTAAAAAATAATGTCAGTATCATTTTGACATGTTTCCCATCATATGGAGGAAAAATCATTTGTTTCTTTATGTGTATCAATTTGTAACAATTATGAACACATTGAAGAAAGAAAGAACAATATCAGGCATCTTTGTGCCATCTATTTGAAGCTATTGTTGCAAAACCTTCTTCTCTTGGTTGTTGGATTTTGTGGTGCTATGTAATGGACTAATACAAAGTCAAACAATATATACACAAAACAACCCTCTTGCCATAATATAAATTAGGTTTCAACTTTTGGTAATTCTAATCAATTTGGTGGATTTCCGGTTTTTGTAAAATATGGATGAATTTGGAGGTACCAAAACTTTAAATTATGGTCAAAATGGAACCATGAACAAAATTATTATTGTCACAAAAATTCATTGCATCAAAGACGAGGTTCTTCTACCACTGGTTCCACCCCACATGTGTAGCATGAATTCATGAAGGGTAAGGATTGTTTCCTTAGATCATGATGTAATATAAATCCACGAAACATGAAACTTCTATAAACCCACGAAACATGAAACTTCTATAAGGTATTTTTCTACCTTTGTTCTACTCAAATATAACAATCATTTCTTCTAGTCATCTATATTACAACTGCATTCTTCAACATTTGGTGTATCAAGGGAACCCAATGCTTCTGCATATTAGAGAAATCCTTTTCACCATATAAACTACCAACTAGCATGATGAAATCCCTCATGGGTTATCATAAATTAGAGGTGGGATACAAATTAGATGGGAATTTCAAAATTATTTCTTCTGTCTTCGTAGATAATTTTGGCCCAAAACCTGCCCAAAATACTGAGTGAAGAAATACTTTGTGTTTTCTCAAAGGTTTGGCTCCAACCCTAGGTGCAAAAGTCTTCATGTGAAGTTATATTTTCAATGTTTATATTTAGCTATATTATAATATGAATATCATTGGCCTAACGTTTCCTTCTCCCTCGATGGAGTGTAGGTACAACCAAATATGTATCTATCAGACCTATCATCCAGCTCAAGCGATGAAATTTCGAGAGGGACAAGGGAAAACATATCCAACAAATGTTACAAGGCTAAATCAACTAGAGGTGAAAAGGTGAGAAGAAAGTTTGGTAGGTGCATGAAATTATTTCTTGATGAAGGAGGATCATGCTCTTATGACAATGAGAGCATAGGTGACGTCGAGGTTCCCTTGAGGTACAAACACCTACTGAAACAGTGGGTACCCAAAGAACTCCCCGAGTTGGACACCGACTTCTGTGTTAATGAGAGGATGTATCGCATTTCTCCGTCATCCATCCATGGCCTTGGTTTATTCTCCATGGACAACAAAAAGGTAAAATATGGCGGATTAGTTAAATTGTTTGAGTATGTTGGACCATGTTAGACTTATGGAGTATGGTTGAGGCTGGTCCAATATATGCCTAGTATGCAGAGATACGCACTCACCGCAAATTATATACAACTGAAAGACAATAATAGGCATAAAGGAGAGACTATGTATATTGATGGAAGGTTGAAGGCATTGGGGAATATTGCAGGTCTTATAAATAGTACAAGGCCTGGGATGACAAGAAAGGAACCCAATTGCATTTTTGAGGAGCGTGAAGGTAATAGGATATTTGTATGTGTGGTGAAAACAATAACAACAGGTGAAGAGATGTTGGTCAATTACAATATGAATCGAGTCAACCCAGGAACATATTCTTTTTCTATGGTACAAAACCCATTGTACCCAAACTTAAAAAGGGATTACTTAGTTTGTGAATGTTTAATTTGTGATGAAATTTTATTTTAGATCTAAAATATTTTACTTTTAGGCATATTTTTCATTCCTCTACACTTATCCCTCTAACATCAATTGTTCTTGTATCTTCACACAAGCATAGCATGACATAAAAAATTTCAGTCAACATTTACAATCTTGGGTTACCTCATTCCATCCCTCTCTTATCTTACCTATAGTTTCCCAACCATAATATCACCAATTCATGGATAGATTGAAGCATGTGCCTCTTATCTTAACTTTGAACAACTACACCGGCATGTACAATAAATTTTAGAGGGAGCATTATAAATCATTTGAAAGTTTTTTATGTTATCTAAAATGCGGTGTTAGAATATTTTTTCCTAGTTTGGGAGATATAATCACTAGAAGCAACAAAACTCTATAACACGGTGATGCTACCTCTCTCTTGAGTTTTGACATGTATTTTCTTTCTCCATGGGCCATCTTGCATATTTGACCTTCATGAAGTTATCCCATATTGCTTAGGATTTCTATTGCACCCTTGAATCTGTTATGCACATCCTTTCTAATGGTTTGGGATTCAAGCCATCCTTTGGCCCCATTCAAATCATCTTGGAAAAAATTTCGATCCACTTTGCCTCATTTGTTGCAACAACCAAAAGGCTCCTTTTCATTACATCCAAGGAACATGGGAATTTAAGACAATGTTATAGACCACAACATTCGGTTCAAGCCAAGGATCTCAATGTAGAAATTCCACATTATTAGCTTGGAAGGACACACTTCACTTGAAAGACATCCAATGCTTCTACCGAGCTCCTTACATTTCGAAGAACATAAATCAATGTTGTATAGACATACCTCCATTGAAAGCCCTTATGTTGCACTAGATGGCTTCGAAATGTTCATTTGATAGAGCCGACTTATCAGTTGTTCTCATGGAAACTACCTTACTACATCCTTGTTGAATCCTCTGATTCTCGGATCTCATAGTTATTGTTTTATAATTTCAATGCAAAATTTTGTTTCATGCCACAGTTACCATAGAATAACTATGCACTTAGAATCTCAACTATTACAATGCAACATAAATAACAATATCTAGAAATATTAACCATGCACAATAGACAAAAGAACACAAGAATTTATCCTAGGAAAACCAAGACCAAGCTTGGAAGAAAACCCAACAACATTTCTTATAGAATAATCAATTCAAGAGTTTACAAGTTTATCACCATCAAAATAGACCAAGAGATATCAAAGAGTCACCTCCCCAGCCTAGCGCAACTCCCAAGAAGTAGCACACAAGATAAAATACCAAGAACTTCAAGTTGCATCGAATTTTACCCCGAATTTTACAAAACCCATTGTACCCAAACTTAAAAAGGGATTACTTAGTTTGTGAATGTTTCCTTTGTGATGAAATTTTATTTTATTTCTGAATGTTCCATTTGCTAATTTTTGCTCGATGTTTCATTTCCAAATATTTTCTAATTTGTATGTGTGAATGTTTCATTTGATAATATTTGTCAATATTCCATTAGTTCATATACTGTTTTTTCAATATTTCTTGCACGTACTAACATTCTTCTTGAAATTATGCCAGAGTGGTGATCGGGACAAAGGCCCTGAGCATGGAAAAGGCATTGATTGGGGAAAAGGACCTATTCCTAGCACTGCATAGACCAAAAACGATGAATATATAAGTGATGAAGACATATTTGATTCTAGAGACCCCTTGCAAACAATAGAATTGTCCCTAAGAAAGGCCAATAGGGAATTCCAGGATTTGATCATTGCTAGGGAAAAAAATATTGAGGATTTCCAAAGGATAGTTGAATTACGCATTAAGATAAAAAATTATGGGGTAAGTCAAGTCAGCTAAGAATATGAATCTTTGGTTTTAAATTTTTTAATTTGATATATGCAATTAACACATATTTATCATTGTCGAATTTTGTGAGATCGATGAGAGGGGAAGTGAAAGGTCCTGGTAGCATTTGTGGGACTACAACAGTGAACCCGCATGGCCACATAGCCACCAGGATATTCTCCACCCTAAGTGTGCCGCTTGATACTAATTCTATGGATTCTAGGGGTGATGCCACGCCCCCACAACACACGCCAAATTGTGAAGGTGGTGATCATGATCACGGAACTGATCACTCTTCCATTGATTGTTACCCTAGTGCTACATGTATCCAAAGCACAGGAACAACTGGAGTATCATTTTTGGTCGACCAGGACATAGTTCCTTTAAAAATAGTACAACTACCAGGTATTTAATACATGTCTTTCTAGAGATTCCTGTTATATAATTGTTTAAACAATCACATATTAGTGAGATTTAAATTACTAATGATGATGATGTTTTATAGGAAACAATGTGTTCTACAATAGTTTGTATGAATATGCATTAGAACTTTTTGGGCCAACCATTCGACTACGATGGAATCGACAAGATTCAAAACTGAAAATCCTTCTTATCTCCAAACTGGTTGGCGAGTTTGGTGACTCGTTCAATAAGCCAGAAGTCCTAAAAAGGACCGAGAAGCATTTGAAACATGTTAGAGAGGCATATAGGAATAAATTAGTACAGGACCCCAAGTGCGAACACCCTTTGGTTGTCCCCGAGAGGGAGTGGAAATAAATTATTATTGATTCAAGAGAATTAGCTATGAAAGAACAAAGGAAGAAACCACCTAGACCTGGAAGGTAAAAGGTGTTTTCAATTTACTATGATGGTCTTTTGTTTACTCTACGAGGAAAACAATCAATATCTAACATATCTCAAAATATTTCGCAGACTCCAAGACACTTCCAAGGCAACAAAGCAAGACAAGACAAACACGACCAACATAAACTGGGCCAAGGTGGTTATGGGAGATTGAAGGCACGGGTTGTAAGTGCCTACAAATTTTACTTTTTTCTTTAGCATCGTCACTAAATATGTAATTCATTGCAGCTAGTGACTAATGATTTTGATATTGCTCAATGAAGGGGGATCTTTTCAACCAAGCCACAGAATAAGATCTAAAGGTCGGGTTCATGCAGGGTTTTGATGGCATGCTGGCACAACGAAGACACTTAGGGAAATTGCCACGTGTCTCTCTAGAGGACATGGGAAATAAGATGAAATTAAAAACTTGTCGATTAGTTTTTACTCATTCATTACTTGTAATGTAAAATGTATTTTGTATTCATTTAAAATGTAAAATAATGTGTGTCTTTTCCAAATTCACAGGAGAGTAACAATGCTACCAATGCTCTTGATGTACCCCTTGAACCACATACCGACCCCCATATTGATTCAAGCATTGTTTCCGAAGGACCATTACATAGTGGTATGCGCGCATTTTTAATGTTTTTCCATTTTTCAATGAGTATTAATATTTAGGGTATATTCTGTACTAAATACTTATATTGTTTCATATGGTAGAGCGTGTATATGCACCCAATTGAGAGCAGAGATCAACAAGTGCAGAAAGAACAATGTGACCACCAGCTAATGTTTCTACTACACCGACTAATCCAAGTATAAAACATTGTAATTCAATCTCTATTAATTAAATTTCCCTAGGAACAATGAATAATAATATCACTTGAATTCTTTTTGTTGTTGCAGTAGTGGATGCCCATGTCCATCCTCAACCTCCACACTGAAATACTAGAAGTTCAGCATGGCGTGAGGTGTTGAGTACTGATGATGCAACACTTCAAGAAGGCCCAATAACTGTGGGGGATCAGTTAAATGATGATGATGACAACTTAATGTGTGCTTTCATGGATACCAGGAAGAAGAAGAAGAAGAAGAAGAAAAAAAAATGATTAGACATTTTATTATTAATAGAAATCCAATATATTTCTGGTCCAATGTAATGTATTTTGTTTTCCTAAATGTCATGAATGTTATTTTCTTTCACATTTTTTGTTTTAGCACATGACAATCAATGTTTTATGCTTACATTTAATGTTACTTTCATTTCTAATTATAGTTGTAAAATCTAGATAGATTGGGTATGGGGAAATGAGAGTTATATGAGAGGGTGTGAGGGGCCAAAAGAGCTTCCACCTTCACGCGGTTGGTCCTATTCAGTAGAGAATAATATATTCTAGAAACAAAGAGAATCTCATTCAGGTATTCATCTTTAGTCATTAATTTGTAGAGGTTGTCACATATTTAATTACTATTCTGAAATATAATTAAGTCATGTGATGAATCGCAGGATGGAGAGGAGAAACATTGGAAGCACCCCATCACTCAAAGGTATGGATCTTGTTAAGTATTGGTTTAATATGAGATAATTACATATATGTTAGTCAATCTTAATATTAACTAATAATAATAGAGGAAATATGCTAAGAAAGTTAAATATTTTATGTTTTTTATATTTTTTTTGAGATTTTTTTTGTTGAAATTATAATTTTGAATTGATGAAATTGTTGTTTTTAATGGAAAAATAGTTTAAATGACTTGAAATACATCTTTTGTCACTAGAGTGTGTACAATTAACATATAATATGTGCAATTGAATCAATCTAAAATTATTAGTCCATGCATAACAAGTTTAGAATACTAGATTAGCTTAAAATTTGACAAACTCAACCCTTTTCTACATAAATTCTTCTCCAAATCTATTAGGAATTTAGTTTTGGCCCAATTTCAATATGACCCAAAACATTGAAATTTGAAAAAAAATGAATGAATCTGTAACATCCCGCTCTGGCGCATTGAGAAAACTTATTCTTTGAGGACACTTGCTTGCAAGTGATCCATACTATTATGATATTAAAACATTTTTCCTTGATTATGATGCATTATAATAGATGACATGATGTTTTATTGCATTGACATAGAAATGTGCTATTGACTCGGTTTTACTGAGTGTGCAGGGTTTTGGACCTTGAGGATGCAGAGGCATCGATGAAACCCTTGGACTCCAGATCAAGTCAGGGAGTGTGCTATTGAGGTTTGATTATTTTACTGTGATTTTAGTACATTTGATTAGATGATATGATGTGGACATGTCTGACATGACTCTTGATGATGCAGGCTGATGATAGCTTGCCGACTAGACTCACATATGGAGAAAAGGGTTCACACACGACTACCAGAGAGGTTGACGTAAAGGTGTGGACAACAGTCCTACCATAGCCTACTAGCACTCCTGCCATGGCTCGAACTGTAGGTTAACGATTACCTAGTTCGAGAGGACCCACGATGCCATGAGGGTAGACTGCGACAGTTGCTTGTGATGATTCTAAGAGGTGCGCAATAAGGCGAGGGCCTTATTCCTTAGAATCCCTTAGTCTCCCACAAGTTCACTTGGTGGAGTGGTGACTCCAGGGGTTATTGATGTCTACCAATCAGTCAAGAGGCGAGTGGCACCCTTGGAGCATGTGGTGCATCCTGAAGGGCATGTTGCGCAAAAGAAACAAAAGAGGCGAGTGGCACCCTTGGAGCACACAGTGCATCCTCAAGGGCACATCGCATTGATGATGTTAAAGGAACGAACCTAGATGGCCCTAAGATAAATATCTCGTTAAGAAATCTTAAAACAACTTCCTTAATTAAAATGTCACCTAGTTCAGAATCTAAGTCCTAAGTCTAAAACTTCGCTAGGAGTAAAATTTTGTCTACCCGTAAGAAAATCTCTCTCCAAAAATAATAATAATAATAATGATAAAGTTTAAGATAAAAACCACTTAAGTAATAATTGTGGAATTCATAAATTTTGGGTAAAATAAAGAGAGTAAGAACTTAAATCAAATCTATGATATGAAAAGTAAAGAAGAAATTAATTATTTAACTTGTGAAAGTGTAAAAAGATATTAAATTAATAATAAAAAGGGAAAAGAAGTTAACTTGCACAATTGTCATTTTTGGCTCTAATAAAAGGGGAAAGAAGGAAAAAATAAAAATTAGAAAACTAGGGATTGGAGGTAAAATAAAAGGGGAAAGAGGGAAACTTGTGGTAAAAAGTGGGAGGTCAACTTAGTAAAGAATCTGCGATTAAGAACCTTCTAAATTGAACTAGTTTAGCAACTTCATTAAAAAGTCTTTAACACCTGTAAGGGAATCTAGGGACACCTAGGAGTAAATTTAGGAGTAGCTCTAGGTGGGTGAGGGAAATAAGACAATTTAATAAATTAAAAAAAAGAATTATTGGAGGAATGTGGGGGATGAATGACACTTGTACGAAGGAGAATTTTAGAAGATTTTTATTTAAAAATTAAATTAAATGAGATTTAGGGAAAGATTGGAAGTTCAAAAACTCTATAAAAGAGAGGAAGGAGGAGGAAGAAAGGGATCGAATGTTAGCGTAACGTTATGCTGTCGGATTAGTGACTTCACTGATTTACTTGTGGGAGTTGGGATTTCCCATCTTGGAGAGGAGTGGTAGCTTGGCCTTGTGAGGCGAGCTGGGAGTTAGACGTACCATATGGATAGTGTCTAGCCCCTTTGTGGCTCGGGGGGCTAAGGGGGGAGAAGATTACCCCTAGCATTGGCTGGGAGGTACCGGTGAGGTCTCGACGGTCGACAAGCGAGAGAGATCGGAGCGTGGGACATCATTCAAAGTGGGCAATAAGGCAACAATATGCACTTTTATTTTGTAGAGTAGAATGCATTAGGCATTACGCTTGGATATGAATATTGATTGTAAATGAAATTGGCATATTTATACCTTGTGTTATCTCATTTTACTTTGCCTTTTTATTTCGCTAGACAATCCTGCATTTTTACATTATTGACTACCTTTGACGCATGCATGGATAAATTGACTCTGTGTCTATGCTTAGATGAACAACTCAACTCTGTTTTATTGAGAATTGACGAAGACATCTATCTCTGCACCTTATGTTGATGGATTTTCGGCCCGCGCTTGTAATTGCGTTTGCATGTGATTAACTGTTCTCTGCACTAATCGTTTTCCCTTTTGCATTTAAACATTAGCGAATCGTGGATGGACAGTGTTTCATACATAGACGATTTCTCTCTTTAGAACTTAATTTTTTGCAAATCTGTGATTGAATTTCCTCTGCGCTAATCGTTTTTCCATTTTGTAATTAAACATTAGAAAATCGTTGATGGACTGTGTTTTTACAGTAGTAGTTTCATCTCTTAGCAATCAACCTTTAGCAAATCATTGATTAACTGTTCTCAGTACCAAACATTTTCCCTTTTTGCATTTATGCTTAATGAACCATGGATGGACAGTGACTCTGCAATGACCATTTTCCTTTGTAAACTAAACATTCTTTTTATAAATTTCCTTTTTCTGAAAACTAGATAGCGTTGGTACTTCTGAACTCAACGAAATGGTAGTTGTTTGATCACAGTCGATCTACAGTATTGTTTAGTGACAACTTGTAGCGTTTTAGAGGCAACGGGGGTGTATCCTTGATGAACTATTCTAGCCTTATGATCTTTCGATTCCATAATGTGTTGGAGGTGTTAAAGTTGACAAATCCTATGGAAAACATAGTGTTTTTTCCATTATTATTTCCAGCCATTACTAATCTCACCCTTAAATGAAAAAGTCTGATTCTGGATAAGCTAATTACCGTAGATTTGGAACAATCCACAAAATTTAAACTAATTGTCTGAGCCATCGACAATGACGGATTTAAAACCTAGCCAACTGTCAGCAAAATTCAACTTCTTTGCGTTTAGATATTTTCATTTTAACTGTAACGCACTCCCAACTTCTCTTGCAATTTGAGAGCAGCTCGTAATGATAACCCTGACATGGTTGGATGTATAGGGTTATGTATTTGAGTCCATAATACCAAAGTTGACTTAGCTACCTCTAAAATAGAGAGAGTCGGCATCGCCTGTCAAAGTTTAACCTCACCTTAATTTTTTCCCAGCGATTATGTTGGTAGCCTATTCTCGTGGTCGCTTATAACAGATTTGAAGTGATAGATGGCTTTAGCGGTCATTAATTAAAAGTATAATTGAGAGGCATTAGGCAGTAAACCTCGGTGACCATTTCGTTTTCCAGATTATAAATTTGTGTGCAGTATTTTGCATAACCATATCTTCTAACAACTTTACCTCTATGCGCCTGGCCTTGCACAGATGTTGTGCACCACCTCATGTCTCATATCAATTTATGTGATGGTGATTTTGGAATAATCCCCTTTTGTTGGGCGATGACTCTCCCTAATCACTCACGACAACAAGTTAATTTTTTCGTAAATATAAATGCTTTGGTATTAAATGCCTAAGTTTACCATCGCCTGAGACCTTACCCTTACCTGGCAGTGAAGGTTATTGAATGCCTTTATTTTCTTAATTATTTAACGTCCAATTAGTAGCTTATGTTAATGACTTGATAGTTTTACCTTTTTAATGATAGCATTTAGTAGTAGATTGTTGCCTTGTATCAAAAATTAAGACTAATTAGAGGGAGATAGGATTAAAATAAAAGTGGCCCTACAGGTGGATTTAATGATTTAATGACTAATGATATAATGAAGGCATACCCTTAACCTTGTTAAATGGGTGGTGTATGATGTTCTTGATAATAAATGGGTTGTGTGTGATGTCTTGATAATAAAGTATGGCTAATTTATAATCTATGCGAGCTGGTGAGATTAAATTAATGATTATTTATATCCTTGAATAAATGGCCAAAGTGAAAGTTCAAATGCTTTTTAGGACCCTTTTAACAATGAATTACCTTCAAGGCATACAAAATTAGTATAGTGAGAAATTTAATGAGATAATATGGTTCACTAAGGCCTTTGCCTTAAAATAGATAGCCTGGTTATTTTCTATATCAATGGTTTTATTATTGTTTCGTTCATTACATTAATTGCTATAATAGTTTCCAATGTCTTATAATTTGATTATATGTATTACCTTCAATGCAATATTGTAATAGTAGTAATGAGTTAGTAATGATGCACTATCGTAAAATGCTAGTTGGAAGAGTGCCAGATTAAAGTTGGGGTGCATATTCACCTTGATAGAACTGGTTTCATTTAGTGTCCATTGCTAAATGGCTTAGTTATAATTTTAGTGATTCTAGTTGGCCTACTATTGATGTTACTTATGCTTCAAATATTGGCGAAGTTCTAAATGGCTTAATTGATTCTATTTAATGTTGATATGAATGGTGCCTTGAAGTATAGTAGATTACTACCTTTGCTTCTTGAATTAAAATAAGGTTGATTTCCTTGCGCACACACTTATGTCGTTCCATGATGGGTGTAGTATTCAAATTCTCTCGCACTGTGGAATTCTTGTGATGTGTGTTGATTCATATAACTTTATCGTGCAGTGATCGTCATTGATGTTTGTTGATTTAGAATATTTATTTTTGGTATGGATTGTGTTAGCGGGATGTAGAAACCTCCATGTTCCTCAGAACAGTCGCCAGCCCTGAGACCTTAAATGGTTAAAATCGATGGGAACCTAGGCTTGAGAATTGCTTATGTGTCTTGGAGGTCCTAACCATTGCAGGGTAGGACGAGCGGGTAGTCATTCTTATTTATAGTCGATTGATTATCGTTTAATGCATGCAAATACTTGATGTGCATATTAGATCGTCATGTTGTGTTTGTCGTTATATGAATCTTGTTCGTCGTCGGGTGGCGACACAAAGTCAAATGTGTCTATTAACTTTATACACACGTGCACACATAATATAAAAATAAAAAATAAAAAAATATGCACTTGTTAAGTGGTTGGTCGTCTTAACGAGGAGGCTCGTTACTCATGGTATCAGAGCGGGTTCAACTCGTAACTTGGGATATTTACGACTTTCATTGACATGAGTGGATTATACTATTGCAAATTGATTTGATTGTGTGCGTGCAGGTAACCATGGTTAGAGGAAATCGTGGAAGCAGATGATGGGGTTCTAGGAGAGGAGGCGTGACACCTTCAGTAGCATCCACACCAGAGGGGTCTAACCCCTAGGGAGATGAGGAAGTTCTCGGACAAGAGAAGATAGCAGTTGGAGATGTAATTGGAATGATGATATCCTTTCAGCACATGTCCAAGGCATTGATCAACTGTTTGGACAGAGATGAGGCTAGGGCATCGGGACCCGCTGAGGCTCCACCGCGTGCACCGACACTTACTGGTAGCATTCACTGTGAACTCGAGAAGGTCAAATTTACTGAATTCTTTGGTGCTCCAGATGGCACAGCCGTCGAGGCATGGTTGGAGAACATGGCGATGTGCTTCACACTTCGCGATTATACCTCCAACATGATGGTCTGCATGGAGTTCTTTCAACTGTAGGGGAACACTCTTCTATGGTGGAAGACGCTCCTACCACAACTAAACATGGTCATTGAAGATGTGTCATGGGAACTGTTCAAGGAACAGTTCCGAGAGATGTACCTTTCAGAGGAATTTGTCAAGCGTCATCTCAATGAGTTCAACGCCTTATGACAGGGAGATCGTACATTGCCCGAGTATGAGGCCCGTTTTATGGAGCTTCTCCAGTATGCTCCACACCTTAACACCGAGAAACTTAAGGTCAATAGGTTTGTATTCGACCTTAATGACAACTTGCGTGCAATGGTTAGGATTTTGATGTCTCAAACCTTGCACGATGTCATCCAGAAGGCCCTCATAGTAGAGGAGGAGCTTATCAGTCGGGGTCAAACCAGGACTCCAGCGAGACCAGTAGGGCAGGGTTCATATGGAACATAGTAGCACCAGACACCAGCAAGAATTATGGCAGGATATCATGACTTCCAGAGGGGATCGACTTTCACTACACCCCAACAATCGATGCCTCAATAGAGGACACCTTATCAGGGACCACAACATCAACAACAGCGTTGCCCGCAGTAGCAATAGTTTAGGCATGTTCAACAGAATAGACCAGGGTTCTAGGCCGGTGGGTCGTCATCTTATACTTCAGGTACCAGGACTACTGGGCCGAAGAAGGGGTGTTGGATGTGTGGGGAGCCACACTACCAACGCGACTGTCCTGTGGAGAGGACTCGAGTGCTCGGATCAACAGGACCCACTACCATGGGAGATATGGGAAGGCCCATCGGATTCATGCAGTGGTGAATAACCACTAGGTAGAGCACTAGTCGATTGTGCTCGAGACGACAGGTACTGTCGCTGACCAAACCCTTAGTATTTTGATAGATCCTGGTGCTACCAAGAGTTTCATTTCTGGTGCAGTACTAAAAAGGATTAAGGTAAAGGAAGTTGAAGAGGATGAGTTTATCTTCGTGGAGATGGCCTCGGGATCCAAACATAAGGTTGGAGGAAAGGTTATGGGTTGTGCCCTTAACCTGGGAGAGTTTTTCATGAGGGCCAACTTGTATGTCACGATCTTAGGATCTTATGATGTAGTAATTGGTATGGATTGGTTGGAATCGCTTGAGGTGATACTCAACTATAAGACAAAATGGTTAAGCTTGGTCAATGATGAGGGACAGAGGTGTGTGATTGTAGGCTAGAAACAGGGATTTTCCCTAAGGTTCATCTCTTCCTTATAGCTATGAAAGAGTATGTGCAAGGGGTGCAAGATTTATGTAATCCTTATGTTAAATGAAAAGGGAGTAGCGGAAGGTCTAGAACACCTTCCGGTGGTGAGAGAGTTTGCAGATGTATTTTCGGAGGAGTTACCTGGGATGCCACCAGAGAGAGAGTTGGAGTTTACCATAGACCTAAAATCGGGGACTGAAACGATAGCAAGAACGCCTTATCATATGTCGACCCTGGAGTTACAAGAGTTGAAAATGCAACTGAAGGAGTTGTTGGACCTAGGACTGATACGCCCTAGTGTGTCACCATGGGGTGCACCGATTATTTTCATATGAAAGAAGGATGGATCATGGAGGCTTTGCATTGATTACCATCAACTAAACAGGGCCACGATCAAGAATCAATATCCATTTCCGAGAATTGATGATTTGTTTGATCAAATGAAGGGTGCGACAGTGTTCTCCAAGATTGATTTGCGATCAGGGTACCACTAGTTGTTGATCAAGGAGGATGACGTCCCTAAGAATTCCTTTAAGACTAGGTTTGGACATTACAAGTTTACTGTTTTTCCATTTGGAATGACAAACGCCCCAGGGGTATTTATGAGTTTGATGAATGGGGTGTTCCATGAGTACTTGGACAAGTTCATCCAAGTGTTCATTGACGATATTTTCATTTACTCTCGTACGACAAAGGAGCATGAAGAGCACTTGCGCTTGGTACTACAGTGTCTGCGAGAGCACAAATTGTATGGGAAATTGTCCAAATTCTCTTTTTATCAATCGAGGATTCACTACTTAGGGCATGTCATCTCCGGCGAAGGTATCGCTGTGGATCCAGCCAAGGTCGAGGCTATTATGGAATGGCCTGCGCCAACAAATGTCATGGAACTGCATAGCTTTATGGGTTTAGCAGGATACTATCGATGATTTGTCGAGGGATTTTTGAAGATAGAAAATCTGATTACGGAATTGCAGAAGAAAAACAAGAAGTTTGTTTGGATCGAGAAATGCACGGAAGCATTTCAGAGGCTTAAGGAGTTGTTAACAACAGTGTCGATACTAAAGGTCCCTGACATGGACGCAGACTTCTTGGTATGTACTGATGCATCGAAGGAAGGTTTAGGCAGAGTCTTGATGCAAGATGAACGAGTAATTACTTACATTTCGAGGAAACTGAGAGGGCATAAGGAGAACTACGCGACACACGATTTGGAGTTATTAGCCATTGTATATGCCTTGATTGTTTGGAGACACTACCTTGTTGGATGAAAATTTGAACTAAAGACTGATCATTGTGGATTAAAACACATTTCTATGCAAAGCGACTTGGACGCGCGACAACGACATTGGTCAAAATTGCTTAGTGAGTACAAATTTGAGATTACTTACATAAAGGGAACAATGAACCGAGTGGCGGATTCTTTGAGTCAGAGGCCACACATCTTTTCAGTGTTGCCTCTTCAGACGAATCTACATGAAAAGATTATAAATTTACAGCGTGACGATGACTGGTACAAAGAGGTCAAGGGTTTTATCGGACAAAACACAATGATGGTACCATGATATGAGAGATTTTCATTTGATAGCGATGGGTAATTCAGGTTTAAAAGTCAGATTTATATACCATGAAATGACGAGTTGAGGATGTTGATCCTGAGCGAGGCTCATAGAGCAGTTTACATGGCTCACCCCTGAGTCACGAAGATGAGGGCAGACCTTAAACCCTTATTTTTTTGGAAGGGAATTAAGGTTGACATAGTCAACTATGTGGCCAAATGTCTAGAGTGTCAGTAGGTAAAGTCAGAACATAGACACCCAACAGAATTACTTCAACCACGTGCCATTCCCGAATCGAAATGGGAGGTTATTTTGATGGATTTTATTGTGGGATTGCCACTGACAACAAGGAGACATGACTCAATTTTTGTAGTAGTAGACACTCTGAAAAAGAGTCCTCACTTTATTCCTATGTTTACGATGTATCAGGCATCGGACATAGCTAGAGTTTTCATCAGTGAGTTTGTGAGGCTGCATGGCATGCCTAAGAGGATTATATCTGATCGAGTATTGGTGTTTACTGGATGATTTAGGATAAGTTTCCAAGAGGCCTTAGGAACCCAACTTAAACTTATTACTTTGTATCACCCATAGACTGACGAAAAGACTGAATGAATGAACAAAACCTTGGAGGACATGTTGCGCATGTACGTGATGGACCAACAAAAGCATTGGGAGGAATTCTTGCCACTAGTGGAGTTCGCTTACAACAACAAATACCAAGGCACCATTAAGATGACGCCTTTCGAGTTTCTTTACAGGTGACCCTGTCGGACGCCCTTGAGTTGGGATTATCTTGAGGATAGGGTCCTGGTGGGATCATAAGTGATCCAAGAAATGCAAGAGAAAATGAAAACCATAAGACAAAGGATTAAAAAAGTTCAGGATCGACAAAAGAGTTATGCCGATGCACATCAAGTCGACTGTAGCTACGAGGTCGGCGATTGAGTATTCTTATAGGTTCAGTTGTATAATATTTCAATCAAATTTGGGAAGGGAGCTAAAATCTCTACTAGGTTCACGGGACCTTTCAAGATTGTGGAGAGAAAGAGGCCTGTGGCCTATCAACTAGCCTTGCCTGATTCCTTGAGGCGTATGCACGATGTTTTTTATGTATCTGTTTTGAGACATTATATTAGTGATCCTACACATGTGATTGACATGAGTTCCTTGTAGGTATCATATGAAGGAGTGCTCACGGCTGAGCCAGTCCACATCTTAGATCATCGCGTTCAATAGTTGCGACACCTAACGGTAGATCAGGTCAAGGTCTCGTGGGACAATTATAGTCCGCATTCGGCGACCTAGGAGGATGCATATGATATGCGCCAGCAGTTTCCATTTTTGTTTGATAGATAGACTTATGATACTGTGATACACTTATTTCAGCATTTATACTATGAAACTTTGGGATGAAGTTTAGACCAAGAGGGGGTGTATGTAACATCCCGCTCTGGCGCACTGAGAAAACTTATTCTTTGAGGACACTTGCTCACAAGTGATCTAGACTATTATGATATTAAAACATTTGTCCTTGATTATGATGCGTTATGATAAATGACCTTATGTTTTACTGCATTGACATAGACACCTGCTATTGACTCAGTTTTACTAAGTGTGCAGGGTTTTGGACCTTGAGGATGTAGCGGCATCAATGGAACCCTTGGACTTTGGATCGAGTTAGGGAGTGTGATATTGGGGTTTGATTGTTTTACTATGATTTTAGTACATTTGATTAGATGATATGATGTAGACATGTCTGACATGACTATTGATGATGCAGGCTGACGATATCTTGCCAACCAGACTCACATATGGAGTAAAGGGATCACACAACCTACTAGAACTCCCGTCGTGTCTCGAACTGTAGGCTAATGATTACCTAGTTTGAGAGGACCCATGATGTCGTGAGGGAAGACTGTGACAGTCACTCGCGATGATTGTAAGGGGAGCGCAATAAGGTGGGGGCCTTATTCCTTAGAATCCCTTAGTATCCCAAAAGTTCACCTGGAGGAGTGTTGACTCGAGGGGTTATTTATGTCTACTAATAATTCAAGAGGTGAGTGGCACCCTTGGAGCACGTGGTGCATCCTGAAGGGCACATCACGCAAAAGAAACAAAAGAGGCGAGTGGCACCCTTGGAGCACATAGTGCATCCTGAAGGGCACGTCGCGTTGATGATGTTAAAGTAACGAACCTAGATGGCCCTAAGACAAATATCTCATTAAGAAATCTTAAAAAAACTCCCCTAATTAAAATGTCGCCTAGTTCATAATCTATGTCCTAAGTCTAAAACTTCACTAAGAGTAAAATTTTGTCTACCCTATGAGCCCCAGGCCGAGGGCCATGGCCCTGCATAGCCCCCAAAGATTGGGGAAGCGGAATAGGCCCCCCCAGGCTTGGCATGGGAATTGACAGGTCCACAGGAGGTCGAAGATGGAGACGAGGAGATGGAGCTGGAGGAACCGGATCTCGCTGGAGTGGATCTGGAACACCTGGAACATGCCTATTGCCATCAGAAACTATACACCATACCCAGGGATTAGCTGAGAAAGGTGCACAAGGTATATCTTAACTCCTCGGCAGGATCATCGGCTTGAGCCAGTAAATCCCTAGTAATCCAGGGCAGCCAAACAAAAAACTCAAGCAAAAGCCAAAAAGAGGAAAAAAAGAGAGGCAGGAAATCCACAAACAAGCTCATACAAGAAATAGGAAACTTCATGGTAAAATCAGGGTAGATCCACCTGATCTCGGATAGCTTCACGCCTCTCCCCACCCCCCCATCCTCATGAAGATAATCTCATGGAACATTAGAGGCCTCAATGGTTGTAGCAAGCAGAAACTGCTACGAGAAATGATCATAGCGGAAACCCCAGACGTTGTACTATTGCAAGAAACAAAATGCACCTCAGAAGACATCGATAGGCTACTTCCCTACTGTTGGAAACAAGGGAAAGTGGTTTCGATCGATGCCACAGGGACAGCTGGAGGAGTCTCTATCCTCTGGAATACCAACATTATACTGATGGAAAATTTCTCTGCAACAAGGTGGTCTATCACAGCAGAGTACAGGCTAATAGGATCCAATAAGCCTGGTCATCTCACCAGCATTTATGGACCAGCCAATACAAGGGAAAAACAAGTGTTCCTCAGAATCCTGAGATACTTATCGAGCTTAACAAATCAGAACAACTGGATTCTTGGCGGAGACTTCAACATCATTCGCAACCTAGAGGAAAAAAGGGGAGGGTCAAGGAGACTAGACCAAGACTCCTGTGAATTCAACAATCTAATAGAGGAACTTCATCTCATTGATGTGGACACTAGAAATGGCACCCATACCTGGACAAACAGAAGAATGGGGGTGCATCAAATAGCCTGCAAATTAGACCGTTTCCTCCTATCGGAACCTCTGATGTTGGACGACACAACAATGGAAGCTACCATTCTGAACCTCCCAGGATCAGACCACTGGCCCGTACAACTTTGGCTGGATGTCCCAGCCACCCCTGGAAAGAAGCCCTTCAGATTTGAACAATTTTGGCTAGATCACCCATATTTCCAGGAAAATATCTAGGATTGGTGGAGGCAGGACGAGATACCTAAGGGATCCAAAATGTATCGCTTCCAGCAGAAGCTCAAAAACCTCAAGCAAACTCTTAAAATATGGAATAAGAAAACTTTTGGAAATATTTTCGATTCCCAAAGACAGCTGTCCAGGCAAATGGATGAGATACAACACCAAATTAGGGAGTAGGGGATCACGGACGAGCTACGAGCGCAGGAAATCAAAGTGGCCCAACAGATCGACGACAGGAATAGACAGGAAGAAATATTGTGGAAACAGAAGTCGCGTGTTCAATGGCTCAGGGAAGGGGAGCGCAATACCAAGTTCTTCCACCGAACAGTCATCGAGAGAAGGCACTCCAATAAAATTATGCATCTTATATCGGAGGGAGTGGAAACCATTCACTCCCATACGAATCTGGAAGCAAACCTGATTGACTACTTTCAAAACCTCTTAACCGAGCCCATCCCAAACAGACAAGCAACAATCCATAAAATTACAAGGCATGTGCCCTTGCTTGTAACTCAGGAGCAAAATGCAGCCCTTCTCCGACCCTTCACCATCGAGGAGGTGGACCAGGCGCTGCAGGAAACCCCAAAAAGCAAAGCACCAGGCCCAGATGGCTTCACCAATGACTTTTTCCACTATTGCTGGCCAATGATCAGAACTGAGGTCTGGGAAATTCTGGAAGATTCAAGGGTCACAGGAAAATTCCTCCAAGCATTCAATGCCACCTTCATCGCCTTAATTCCAAAAGAGGGGTAGGCACATCAAGCCAAGAAATATCGGCCTATTGCACTCTGCAATGTAATCTATAAACTCCTTATGAAGGTAATATCCAGGAGACTTAAGCCGATCTTACCAGCAATTATCTCCCTAGAACAATCAGGCTATGTTGAGGGAAGACAAATCTTGGATAGCATCATTCTAGCTCATGAAGTAATCCACTCCTTGCAAAGTACCAAAACTCTAGGTATGCTTCTCAAACTAGATCTCTCTAAGGCCTTTGATAAGTTAAGCTGGGAATACATGAAAGCAATGCTTTTAGCTTTTGGTTTCGCTCAAACCTGGGTAGACTGGATTTTGAATTTAACCTCCTCGGCTTTCTTCTCCCTTCTAGTCAATGGAATACCCTCACGACCCTTCTCCCCCTCAAGAGGAATCCAGGAGGGTGACCCCCTCTCCCCCTTCCTCTTTGTTATTATGGCCGAAGGACTCAGCCGTTCCATCCACGCAGCCCTAGAACAAAACCGTCTGACAGGCTTGCCCCTGCATGGTATCTATCCCCCTATCTCACACAGCCAGTTTGTAGATGATACGCTTTTAATGGGTAGCCCCACTGTGCGAGAAGCCAACTCTCTACTGGAGGTTCTCCAAACTTTCTCTGATGCCTTAGGACTAGACTGCAACAAGGATAAATCCCAAATCTTCTTCTTCAACACACCCCCTCAGATTCAGCATCATATCTCTGAGATTCTCAGTTTCAACAGGAGCTTCCTTCCATCCAAATACCTCGGCTTACCCCTGATTGACAACACCCTCCGGAACTCCTCTTGGGAACAACTTCTATCCTCCTTCTCCAAAAGACTCTCCTCATGGACCTTTAGAGCTCCGAATCACCCGAGTCGACTCATCCTGCTCAAAGTTGTCTTACAAGCACTACCGATTTATGCTTTCTCCATGCTAGCCGCCCCAAAATTCGTCCTCAACACTATTAAAAGCTTGCAGTGGAACTTCATCTGGCAGGGCCTCAACAAAGAGAAAAAAATGGCCCTAGTAAGCTGGGATAAGCTCTGTCAGCACAAACATCACAGTGGTTTGGGATTAAGGGATCCATCTATTATGAACAAGGTCCTCAGTGCCAAAATCTGGTGGTGTTGGCTAAAAAACCCCAGCGACCTTTGGGAAAAACTATGGAGGAAGAAATACACACCCAATATAGCTGAGATAAACCTAATCAGATGGAATGGCGAAAACCCGGGCTCTCTAATATGGACAGTGGCTAAGTAGAATAGACAATTGGTCACTCAACATGCCTTTTGGGAGATAGGGAATGGGAAAATGACTCTTTTCTGGCAAGATTCATGGAAACAATGGCCAGCCTTAAGCAAGGAGGTCTGGGCACGTGACATTTATCCTCGAGCCACACAGGTAGGCCTGACAAGAGTAGCAGATTATTGGCAGGACAATCCCTCGAAGGACACATGGCGTTGTTGGCATTTGGATGATGAGCGCCTTAACCTGGTGGCGCATGGAGACTTGGCATCTCTGCAAGAGGAATTGACCAAACGAAGAATCCCCATAATTGTCGGAGAAGATATTCTTAGATGGGGCCACAAGCCATGGGGCTTCTTCAGCACACAGGAGGCCTACCAGCTCAAAGCCCAGTCAGACTCTCCCCCAGACTCGAAAGTTTGGGTAAAAAATTGGAACCTCAAGCATTGGCCGAAAGTCACACTCTTCTTATGGCTAGTCTCAAACTCAAGTATCCTGACCTGGGACAATCTCCTGAAAAGAGGCTTTGTGGGACCATCCTTTTGCATACTGTGTGGAGGGGCAGAAGAAACCATGAATCACCTCCTCAATACCTACCCCTACACAACTCAAATTTGGGATCAAGCAACTCCCATCATGCACTCCTTAGATTTCCACAAATATAGCATCTTAGCAACCATCACGCACTGGAGGGATCAGGCGTTTCACTCTCCCCTCCTCAACCGCATCTGGCAACTTCTACCTGGATTTATCCTGTGGCAAGCTTGGAAAGAAAGGAATCACAGAGTCTTCAAAAACACCTCTCTCCCTTGGAAAATTTGCTGGAAACATTGCTATCGCAACATCCTGGAAACCCTCAACCTCAAGAACTAGTCTAATGAGGATCGGCCTTGCCCTCCCTCCGAACTCTCTATACTCAAGAAATGGACACTGCTTCCCACTCTTCAGTCGCCACCCCTCCCATCTTCCTCCTTCTCCCCCTCGTGCATCCCCTCCCTCTGGTCTCCTCCTCTAGAGACTTTTGTTAAGATGAACTTTGATGGAGCCTCCAAAGGAAATCCTGGTGCAGCAGGCTATGGGGTCATCATGCGTAACCATTATGGGCACATCCTTGACATAGCAGCTGGGCCCCTTGGGCATACTACGAACAATGTAGCAGAACTCTGGGGACTCATCAAGGGCCTGCAGCTAGCCATCAAAAACAATTACACTCAGATGATCATAGAAGGGGATTCTTAGCTCATCATCAGTCTGCTATGACGAATCTCACATGGGACAAGGCCGGACAACATCTCGCCCAGCTAGAGACTGTCACATGGCTTACAAATTGTAGCAGATCTAATGCAACACAATCAGGTTATCATTCCAACACACATCAGACGGAAAGCTAATCAAGTTGCTGATGAGTTAGCTAATTTGGGCACTAACTGGAGAGGACCAGACCTCCACTGTAATGCAGTCCAGGATCAATATCACCCTACCCTCCTGCAATGCATTCGCAAAGCTGGAATGGTGGATGCTCGCCCAGATGGGGTGTCAGAGAGAGAGACGTGGAAAAATCTGGGTGATGGCAATGGGCAACGTGGCATTGAGCCACGTGATGGGCTTGTGTCATAGCCCACCACCCTACCCAGCATTTAAATGAGTTTTAATGTGGCGCGAGGGAGCATTAACTCTCCAGTCCTCTCCTCCTTGACGCAGATTGACGTTATTTTATAAACATCGTGAATCTTTGATTAAGACATTATTTTAGGCTATAATTCCCTACAAAGAAAATTCTATTGTCAGGTTATAACATTGAGCTTATCCTAATACTATATGGTCTCAGAGTGAATTTATTTCAGGGAGCTTAAATATTTTTTCAAGTCTTATTCTTTTCTTCCTGAGATGAAATCTTACCAGATCAGAGATAACTGCTTCACCCAGTAAGTCATCATTTTTTGGTCCCCAACAACGCCCCCTAAATGTTTACAAAATTTAAAGGGCCCCCATCAGAATCTTGATAATTATAATGAGCTATAGAATCAACATTTTCAAATAGTTCCATACCTTGGCTTTCTTTGAGACAAAATTAAGACATTCACTATAGTATGAGATGTTCATTACAAGGGTATATGTCAAAATTTAGAAACGAGTATAGAAATCTCAATTTAAACAAAAATGTTATTTTTTATCAACTCTTTACTTTCATTTAAATTATGATTATGGGTTCTTTTTTTTGCTCATTGGAAACTTTGACTATTTTGAATAATGGATTCAATACTTCATCAAATAATATCTTGGTTGGTTTCTAATTTTCATAAAATCGTTTGGTGATATTAATTAATGATTTTTTTTTTTTCATTTTGCATCTCATTTCAAAATAAAAATAATAATAGTAAAAAAAAGAATTATCTATCATTTGTTTGATTTTGTAAAAAACCAAAATTAATTTTTTTCTCATCTCCATTAACTTGAATCTTATATAATTTTAAGATCATATTTGAAAGAAAATTGTTTTGTTTTATTCACAATTTTTAGGTTATTAATTTAGGGTTTTTTTTTTTATTTCACAAGTTTCTATTACCAATTATTTGGTCCAGATCTGATCATGTCTTGATTTTATTATCTAAATATGTTCAAGATGATTGATCCAAAAATAATATTGGATTGTTGTAGACAAATTTATGAGCAACAACATATAAAATTTGGAAATGCGTCAAGAACAAAGCATGATTGTGCGGGACTGATTGCAGCCAAACCATGAGGCATTTGAAGAAATGGTTGAAACCCCATATCCCAAATGCACCCATTTAGCTTCATCTAAGAAATTTCCCCACACAGATGCATGATTTGAGAGATATTTGTGTCTATTTACGAGGAAAATTTTAGGTGGCGAAAATTATTAGTGATGCCCAGACTCTTCATTCATTGTATAATTATATGAGAAATTTCAGAGCCAGAGAGATGGAAGAAATTGAGAGGACGATTTTGATCCTTTATATTTTGTATATTATTTATTTTGTAAGCTTTTCTTATTTTCAAATGGAGTAACAGATGGTTGGAATTTTTGGGAGAATGGATGGGTATTTTCAAAGAAGAATATGGAATTTCAGGTTGTTTAATGGCTTTTTTCGTGTGAGTAAAATGGTTTTATTTTCATTATAATATCTTCATATTCTTTCAATAATTGATTATGCAATGATTTAAATTAGCTTTAGTATTTTTTTATCAATACATGGTTAATTTCTATGATTTATATATTATTTGTTTCAATCTTTAAGAATATATTATCCCAAAAGTTCTTACTGGACCATATGATGAACATATTTTGTTGAAAATATATGAGAAGACAATTTACTCTTTCTCTTTTGTGATTTTGTAGATTGTGCAATGTTAATATTGTTTCTCATAGAATTTTTAAATATGAAACTTTATTTGTATTGAATTAGCTTTAGATTATTCTCCATATAATTTTGTATATCATGCTTTTCTTTATGTTGTTCATTATCTTTTGGTTTAGTTTATATCTTTGTCTGATCATCTATTCAAGTATTTTGAGTTTACATCTAATGCTAGATAGATGGTAACACCATTCCTGAGAATTAGAATTTCTTTCATTTTCAGTTATTGGACATTTCAAGGTCACAAGATATATAATTATTTGTCTTTCTCTCATTATAAACTCGCTCTAGAATATGAAACACTTCCTTGAATTTCTTCAGGAAGTATTATGCTTTCTTTTGTCATAGGTTTATACTTGACATCATGGATGATTTTAGGGGCTAAATTTCGCTCATGGGCTAATTTTCCGTGGTTTTTCCAAAAGTGAGATTCACTATTTTAAAAATGATTCGCCCATATTCTATAGGATAAAATTATTTTACCTTAAAAATCGCCAAAATTTTATAAAAACTATATAAAATCCTTAGAAATTTGAATATCTTTACAAAAATATTGCCAAACATTTATAGTTGGCATATGAAGAATTAGTAAGATTCGCCAAGGTTTCTACAATTTAAAATAAATTTCCATTCTTAAAATCATCCCTACTTGACATGGGTTAATATGAGCTCATACAAATACAAAGAGATGAATTTACCTTAGTATTGTTGATCAATGAGAGGTTAGTACGTGGATTGCTTTCTTTTATCCAAATTTGTGTATATATGAATGAGACGATGATTGCATTAATTAGCTTTGACTGTTTTTGTGTCATTGTTTCAATTGTATTTACCTAGTATTTATTATTTTAAAATATTTAAACATTATATATATATATATATATATATATATATATATATAAGTTCTTACTTTATCTTATTTTGAAACATTATTATAAAAATTAATTTTTGCAAGATTTCAAGTAAACCTTGTAAACTCTATAGAGCTTGTTTATAATCATTTGCATATTTACGTTTCTTTTTAATAAAAATTAGTAAGTAGTATATCATTTGTTAGAATCTTATATCTTAGATTAGTTTCATTTCTTTTATTATTTTTAAGACATTAGTTGGCCAACGGAGGCCTTAAACGCATTGGGTCATTTCATTCTAAACGGCTTGGGTTATTTAGACAACCCTGGTCTAGATTTGACCTTCTAGTTGACGGTGTGTCACTTATACCCATCAACAATTTTGTAGTATTATTTGTACCATTTTCAGATCCATAAAAAAATATTTCGTGCGAGGCACACTCTACAAGTTCAGTCTCTAGAATAAGCCAAAACTCAAGAAGGTATTCCATTTTTTCTATAACTCCTTTTCTGAAAGGTTCAAAGTAGTGAAACCTAGAGGAATTGCATAAAACATTGAAGAACATTATGTACTATTTTCAGATCTTTATTCATTACATGTACATAGTTATGATTATTTCAAGTTAGGGTTATTGACTAATAAAAAATTAGTCATGTGAGACTAAAATAAAGTTTGATGAAAATGTTAGTCTCTTGTTGTTGAAGTTAACAAAGGTTTGCAGGTATGTGATCATATACACTAGGTCTATTACAAAGTTACAAGTCTGATTTGGATGATGAAATTGATGAGTAATTTTGATTGAGGTACATGTTGGGTACATGGTTGAGACAAGTAGTTGATGAATTGGCACATACATCCAGTGTATAGTTGGTGATGTTGGTACATATTGATGAGTCATAGTTTATTTGTATTTCATGCATGATTGGTAAATATTTGGTGCATGGTTGATGCACCCATTGATGGTAGGGGTTGAGGTACAGTTTGTTGCATGGTTGATGCACTTCTTTATGGTACATGTTGATTACAGGTTGTTTGGACAGGTTATTCTGATAGGTTATTTGTGCAGGTTTGGTGCATGGTTGATTCCTTTGTTTATGGTACATGTTGAGGTACAAGTTTATGTATGGTACATGTTGGCACATGTTATTGGTACACGTTGGCACAGGTTATTGGTATAGGTTGTTACAGGTTGATTACAAGTTGATTGGTACAGGTTTAGAGCAATACACCTCACAGTGATAGTGCGAAAGTGGTTCCATCATTCTACTTCAACGTGAGGGCGATTAGACAGGGAAAGGATAGATGGTTGTATCCACCTTCTAGATGTAGCCGAAGAATATAGGGAGTTGGAGTATCCTTCTAGTTGCATCCAAAGAATTCGGGAGTTGGATCTTCCTTCAGGTTGTAGCCTGAGAAACTAGGGGGTTGGAGCCTCCTTCTAGTTCCAGCTGGAAAACAAAGGAATTTGGTGCTTCCAATGAATGTAATTCTTTAAGACATATAAGAAAAATAATTGTGGTTTTAACTCTCTTTTGGTTTCCACGTAAAACACTGATGTACTGTGTATGTGTATGATTGCTCATTTTTTCATTTTTTATTTACTCTCCAACTATTGGATGATAATCCAGCATTGATATAACATTTGCATTTTATGCTAAAAAATGATTAAATAGATCTATTAATGATTCAACCCCCCTCTTAGTAATCCAACAATTGGTATCAAAGATGGTTCCTTTAGGAAACTGTTTAACCTCTGGAAGGATATCATGGATTATTCTGAGAATGGAGTACCAATGTTTAATGGTCAGAATGGTTTAAAGAATGACATGTGGAGCAGAAGGAAGAAAGTATTTTTACAAGAACAGGGGAATTATATTTGGCTATTAGTTGTTATAGGATATGATAGTTCAAAAAGGGAAAAAAATATAGCCAAGAAGGAATTGAAGAAGAATAAGAAAATAACAATGGATTTCATTTGGGAAGGATTACCTAATCGGGTAATAGAAAAGGTTGTTAAATGTTCATCAGTCAAATAAATTTAGGATAAGTTACATGAAATATATTATTCACCCATCGTAGATTCAAAAAATTCCAAACAAGATGCAGACACAAATCAAGAAGAATTATGTTCACCATGTCAGACAGATTCAAAAGATGAAGAGTATAGAATCACAAGAGGTATGTTGTTTTGATTTAATTGTGAAAAACACGAACATATTGAAATAGAATGCCATGAAGGAAAAGATACAGAAAAACTAATAGAAAAGGAAGACAATTATGAATCAGAATTGATTAGTGCTTTAGATGAAGTAAGAGAATAAAATACGTCACTCAAGAAAGAATTGATGAAAAAAAAGAAAAGTGTTCACATTTTTTAAGAAGCCCAATAGGTCATCGATAACTGAAGAACTCAACTAGAAGAAGCTAGAAAGATCGAAGAAAATGTTGACTATCAAATGTAGTATTTGGAAGGAAACATAGCAAGACAGAAGGAATAATTAGAAATGAGAGAGAAGATATCGACAAATCATCTAAAGGAATGAAATAACGATCTAAACCAGCTTAAGGATGAGTTTGGTCAAGAAGAGAAAGGACTTGAAGAAGAAATAACCACATTAAAAAATCATCTTGAAGAAGAAAGAAGAACGAAATAAGTCATGAAGTCTCAGATAATAAATAATGAAGAAAAGGTTGAGAAGTGTGAAGAAGAAGTTGCCACATTGAGAAGTAAAATCGTCAAGCTCAACAAGAATGTTGAAGAGATAGAAACATCCACATTAGTTATAGAGAATGAATAAAATAACCTTAGGTTTCTATAAAAGAGGAATGAATAAAATAGAAAGAGTTATGCAGAAGTACACAAAGGAAGAAATCATGTTCAACCAGAATCTAAGAAAACTATTGAAGATACATCATCAAGAAGACCATCCATGTTAAAGACACAAAGAAGATTAAATCACGATCATGATCAGTCAAGGAAACAATTCATAAGGACCACACCACAAAGAATCTCATTCACTCCTAGGTATGCAATTCTATTTCATGGTCATTGTTTTTATTATACTGATTTTGGACATAAGGTTGCAAAT
Organism: Picea engelmannii; assembly: GCA_009831015.1. Taxonomy (NCBI): domain Eukaryota; kingdom Viridiplantae; phylum Streptophyta; class Pinopsida; order Pinales; family Pinaceae; genus Picea; species Picea engelmannii. The sequence goes on along the minus strand of ML792325.1, from coordinate 41,764 downwards.
TGCAGGGATTATAAAAATGTTCAAGAAAGAAATGCCTATGTGGCCCCACGTAACATTGAATGTTACAAATGTCATAAATATGGACACATAGCGAATGATTGTAGAAGCATGATAGATACTTCCATGAAAGAAAATATTGACATCGGATATAAGAAACTATGGATAAGATAACACAAAGAATAGGTGAACAAAGACCATGTCCCAAAGATCGCAATATTGGCAATAGAACGAGATGAAGAAAATTCTATAGAGAAAAAGAAATATGTCAGATACATAAAGTTTTGGAAAATAACTGAAAGAAAAGAAAGACAGGTAAATAAGGAACAGGTTCAAGAGATTGTACTTTCAAGCATTGTAGTGAAAGATGAATCCACAGACACAAAGAAAGAAGTTAGAGCTCAAAGAGATGATGAATCTACCAATGAATATGATGATGAATACACGTCAGAGTAGGAATGTTTCTTAGCCATCTGACTAAGATACTCCCAGATAATATGAATATTATATAGGGGAGTCTATAAAATAACTATGACATACCAAAGAACCATCCTTCAAGCAGCTTGCAGAGTTTGAGTAGATAGATCTAGAACAGTCAGTTAGAAGAAGTACAATTTGATTAAATTAGTTGTATTAGTGAAGACTTCATGATAGTATAGTGATAAATGGATCAACATTATGGACAATTGTGCAGTAGAGTCTTGGAAAATATGTACATATATAAATTTGTAAGAACACTTAGTAGGTTTCGACAGATATATGACAATGGACAAGAGAATGGATTCATAGATTGGTTTAGAGACAAAGGAACATTATCATAATGGAGGATAATTACACAAGAAATGGCTCAAACAATACTGATGGATTCCAAATTGGTAGATATTTTTTGGACACATGCATTGCAAACAATAGTTCGGATTCAAAACATAGTGATACTCAAAAACAATAATGAAAAAACTCCCTACGAGATGTGGAAAGGAAGACCAACAAATGTGCATCCCTTAAGAGTACTTTGAAGCAAATGCTACATCAAAAGATAATATGTGTAATGTTTCCCATAAATCTCATATTCAAAAATATTTTAAGTGTTATTATTTACCATTGTATAATGTTTTTATAAAGGTCTAGTTGTTTATTATCTCACCCTTAACATATTATGATGCATTCCGAAGAGTATCACTAAACCATTCTTTAGCATGATTACAGGATTTATACAAGTCTCTTTACTTAGAAAGAACTTTAGTGGCTACCTCCTGATATCATTAGGTCTGATTGTTATTACGAATGGTTAATAACTATCTCTTTTCTTCCTATAGTGTAAAGTCCATCAATTTCATGTTAGTTCGAGGTATCTTTACACATGCGTAATCGTGGTTATATACGCATAGGTAGTTAGGTTTTTTTTTAAGGGAAGCATTATTCTTCTCAAACTGGGGTGAAGCTGAAGTGACTAGTTTTCAGATGTAACTTTCTAGTCTGTCCCATAACGTCTCAACTGACTATCATCATCATTCATTAATTTTTGATGGGAAATTATAAGGACAGAGTTATGTTATAAATGGAGTTTTGACTGTTGCATTAAAATATCTCTGCAACGCCTTCCCTCGACCTCCTGTTCGACTTGTGTGCCTATCCATTCCCTGCCACCTTGCCCTAAGCACATGGTTACGATACTCTTCCATGTTCCTCTCATTTAACTGGGACAATTACTCACATGGCTAGTCATTCAACATGTCTTGGGTTGTAAGAATGGTGGTAAACCCCTATTGCCAAGGTTTATTGTTGTCACCTCTCATGTTAGACTCAATCACTGATGGAAATACTTGCTCTTCGAGGGACGGAATCATCTATATGCCCCTCTCTTCACCTGGTAAGTTTTTCTTTGAATTTGGTTATATGCTTGTAAAGTATGAATGATTAAATACTACTGGTTAAAGGATTTAATGGAGTTTTTTCCTTTGACGGTGTTTGTTGTTTTGGGAGATTCCCACCTAAGATGTTTCAAGCTTGGTAAAGTTTTCCCTCTATTACTCATTTGGAATAGATTGGGTACGCTCCCTAGTGGAAATTTATACTACTGTTCTCCAACTTCCACTAATCACTTGCCAGTCACTAGGTCTATTTATTAGCTTGTAATAAGTTGGAGGTATTACAGATGACAAAGTCCTGTCTCATTCTTCTTACATCCGTCAATGGTAAAATTTTCATTTCGGGTTTTTGTAATTTGTAATGACCCTCCTGGTTAGGACAACAACTCTGATACAGATGAAAAAAATTTTTGTGTGTGTTTTAAAAGTGTGTGCGCGTGTGTAGGAGGGGAAACAGACATACTGGACTCTACATCGCCACCCGACGACTGACAAGACGCCACCACGACGATCACAACTAGAAGATGCAAGGCGTACAACAAGTAATTGCAAGCAAAGAACCCCCCCAAGACCAAAGCACCCCACAATATATTCAACAATAAAGACATACTGGGTTAGGTACCGTAAAAAAATAGAAGGTAGAATCCATGGTAGTAGGTTTACTATTTCTGCACAAGAAAGCAGGGCATTTAATCTTAGTCCTCTGCTTCGAAGAGAGAGGAGGTCAGATAAGCTCCTGGCCGACTGCTCAGGCAGAAACTAGTAATCCCCTAAGGGTGTCGCAAGAGTGGAAACCCTGCCTTTAAAGGACCCGAGACTCTTGATATGGCACTAGATTCTTGACGCGGGGAAACACACAAACATATATACTAAGTCTACTAGAGGTGTCTACATCCCTCCCTACACAAGCAGACCACGCAATGCAATACCACCAAGTACTACAAAATCAGGAACACTCATGACCTCTACGGGGGACGCAAGTCAGGAGGACTTAAATATCGACCGAACACTATTGAGATGCGAAGACATCAATCAAGATCAATTGCTCCATTAATTATCATTAACTGACGAAGAGCTTATCACAAGGTAAAAACCAATAATCTCAAACCCCCTCCATTTATTTAGTCATAAGGTTATTTTGTACTAATCCAAGGACAAGCAGTAATCATGAGCGCATTGCATTTTTCGGTTAATCGCCATAACTGAGCGACGATATCATTACCATAATGGTAAACCCTCGAACATTTACATTCTCAATATTATCTTGCCTTTCCTTCCAATTTATTACCCTACATTAGAATAACCTAACAAATATTTGCATTGCAATTTAGATCTTATCATTAACACTTCAATTTAAATGAATAATAACCTTGCAATTTAACCTCATCACGAGCATTCAATTAAACAAATATTAACATTTTGAATCTACCATCATCATTAACATGGCAAATTAAAACAAATACTATTATTGCAATGTAACCAAGTATTACCATTGCAATTAAGTAAATATTAATATTGCGGTTCAAGCTTCATCCTTAGCATTTCAATTTAACAATATTAACATTAAATAAACAAGTTAACATGGATTCTTAAGCATCATCATTACATTGCATTATAAACAATAATAACATTAAACTAAACAAAGTTAACATGGTAGCTTAAGCACCATCATTACATTGCATTCTAAACAATAATAAAATTAATCTAAACAAGGTTAACATGGCTTCTTAAGCATCATCATTATATTTCATTTTAAACATTAATAACATTAAACTAAACAAGGTTAACATGGCTTCTTAAGCATCATCATTATATTGCATTTTAAACTTTAATAACATTAAACTAAACAAGGTTAACATGGCTTCTTAAGCATCATCATTATATTGCATTTTAAACATTAGTAACATTAAACTAAACAAGGTTATCATGGCTTCTTAAGCATCATCATTATATTGCAATTTAAACAATATTAACATTAAACTAAACAAGGTTAACCTAGAAGTTTAAGCATCACCATTACACCCCTGATAAACTAATAACGATGATGAGCACAAAGAATAACAACCAGGAGGAAATTCTTATGGAAATTCGAAGGGTAACTGGAATCTCCCTATTGCAGTTATACTATAACAGATTCCTTTAAATAAAACCTAATTCTTCGTAAATCGTAATCTTTTATTAAAAGAGAACGGTAGTGTGTGCTTATTAAATCCTTGTCCTCTATCAATTCAAGATGGTTAGACACGTCCATGGGGTATAAGATTTCCCCAGCTCCACGTTTTAAAAATGTACATGTATTGCACTGTTATTATTGCACGGTTTCAAATGATACCCAAATCTTGGTTTTGGCAACCGGCAATACCCTCCCCAATGGTTGAAACCAATCAAATATAAAATTGTCTCCTACATTATAACTGTAATAGGTTTCAAAGGTGGTAAGGGAATAAACCTAAATCTAAATCCATTTTCGTGGGACAAGATCCTCCTTCTGCTCAGTAATTAGAACATAGAAATCTAGGGTTTCTCAGGACCCTCAGCCAACGCGCCAGTCAGAGCTGCATAATCTATATTCATAAATTTACTACAACTTTTATCTATAAATATGGACTATCTCTATCAAATTTTTAGACATGAGTTTTTAAGAAAAAAAGAGATGTTATTTGAAAATTAATAATAATAAGTCATAACGCAAATAATGGATGTATTAAGATATGCATTGAACAATATGGTTGAAGTATTTTCACATCAAACATTTAGCTGAGATATGGAACTATGGCGTAGGTTCTATGTAAGTTTAAATTTTCTGAGATATGCAACTGTCAGGACACATTTAGAACTGTCAGGTAAACCTAATCTACAATTTGAAATATCCAAGGTAAGTCCAAACCAAAACGCCTCCCCTCAGACCAAACCAAACACGCTATGTACACTTAGCCTGAGCTTGCAAGTCCTGAAAAGTCTACTCTAATAAAGATATAGCTATAGAAACAGGTGTGAATAAAGAAGGTGAGCAGTGTAATGTCTAGCGTCTTAGAGAAATTAATGAAAGGAGGTACCAGTAGTGATGTACGGTGAAGGGTCCAGAGGCTAAGGTAACTAATAAGGGCGAGCTGCGATCTAGAGGTTACTGGGCATGTAAGGAACGTAGTCAACCAGGAGACGACCACAAAAAAGGGATGGTGGGGCTCGATTTAAAACCCTGAAAGAAATGAGGACCATTGAGAAATTAACTGCAGAGATAGGGTTGGGGCAAGCGTCTAGAAGCAGAACTGGAAAATTTTATTGCAGATCTAAGTATCACTAAAAACTTGCTTTGTATCTCAAGGGATTACTTCAAGAGAATGGGTGCAAAATAACACTAATGATGACAACAGCTGGGAGAGCCACGCCAGTGCCACCACTGGGTGATCGAGGTCGGTAAAGAGGCAGGTGTTGAGCCGTCAAAATGAATGCCAAAAACTGATCTAGATGTAGAAATCAGAAGGTACAAGATCTGGTAAGCCAGATAGCATGAAAGCATCCTTGGTGAGACATCTGGTTGATGGCCATAAGTAGGTTTTGGGATCTAAGCACCATACCAACAGGTGGTACATCAAGAACCCAACTAACGGATCTGACAAAAGGGTTTCCAGTGAGTCCAAATTCGCATAAGGGCGTGGAAAAACTATTACACAGTTCGAGAGGACCCACGATGCCACGAGGGCCGACTGCGAAAGTCACTCATGATGATTCTAAGGTGCGCGCAATAAGGCGGGGGCCTTATTCCTTAGAGCTCTTAGTCTCCTACTAGTTCACCTGGCGGAGTGTTGACTCCAGGGGTTATAGAGGTCTACCAATCAGTTCAGTTGGCGAGTGGCACCCTTGGAGCACGTGGTGCATCCTGAAGGGAACGTCACGTAAAAGAAACTCAGTTGGCAAGTGGCACCCTTGGAGCATGTGGTGCATCCTGAAGGGCACGTCGCCAAAAGAAATTCCAGAGGTGAGTGGCACCCTTGGCGCACGTGGTGCGACCTGAAGGGCACGTCGCGATAAAGGTGGTTGAAGGAGTCAGCCTAATTAACCCTAAGTCTTCAGCAACTGAATAAAACCTTAAGCATTACCCTT
>ML792325.1:0-23796 GCA_009831015.1 Picea engelmannii | reverse complement strand
GAATATATATATATGTATATTTATATTATAAACAAATTATAAACAAATAAAGTTAAACAGGTGAGAGTAAAAGGAAATTAAAATGAGTGCACATGCTCTTTGAGTTTTTGAAAAAATAAATAAAATAAAAATGAAATATATAAACAAAATAAACTAAAAATAAAAATAAGAAAGTCAAAAGAGAAAAAGTGGGGAAAACCTAAGAAAAAGAGATTTAGGGTTTGAGGGGATAAAAAAAAGGGAGAGGGGGAAGGAATGGGGGGGGCTTTTTTTTTAGCTGAGATTGGTATGGCTATGTTGAGAGGATAGAGACTGACTGATTGCTGGTAGGAGTTGGGAATCCTCAACAGACATGAGTGGTAGCTCAGCCTTAGAGGCGAGCTGAGGAGCTAGTTACTCTCTGATTGTGTTTGGGGCCTTTGCGGCTTGGGGGGAGGAGGGGGAATAAGAGTACCCCTAGCGTTTGGTTGGGAGGTACTGGTGAGTTCATTGCGGTCAACAAGCAGGAGCGGGAGCGGCAGGAGCACCAGAGTCGTTGCGGCAAGCGAATAAGGCCAAGGTATGTTCTTGAACTAAGTAGAGTAGAATGCATAGTGATTATTGTTGCGATTATGGTTGTATTGTTTGGGAATGTTGTTTTCCTCGTCCTTCATTTTCTGTAAGAAAAAGAGGGTTTTCAGAAGATCTTTGTTATGGGTTAAGGGTTCAAGTAAATTTGTTGTAGGTCACTGCTAATTCATTTTTACTGTCATCCGTTTAATGTATGGCTGGGCGTTCTCCTTGTGACTTGCGTTTTTTTTTGGGGCAGGTTCTTTTACCATGGGTTACTCTTCGTTTGCCTTGGGCGATTTTTATGCACACAGTGGGTGTGTTCTTGGTCTGTAGGTTTTCTCAACGTACCTTGGGCATTTTTATGGTCGTTTCCATGGGAGTTTGTATATGTAGTGGTAGTCCTTTGTTGTGCGTATCTCCCTTAGATGATGGGTGTTGTTGTAGATTTATGGGGCTATTTTTGTGGGTTCGCGTTCACATGGTGGGCATTCGGGATTTGGGGGCACTCATGTTCGAATCTGTGACTGAGCCTTTATTATTTCCTAGATTATCTCTGTTTGGGACTGAATCTGGTGTTATTTACGTTATTTTTGAACCTTACTCTCGGTTCGATTTATTTCCGCATGGGTCGGTTCCTTCGCTCTAGTTTTATTTAATTTCAGATTGGGTCTCTCCCATCGAACCGGTTAATATTTCAGCCATCAATATTCGTGCTCTGTCCTTGGCCCCTTTTAACCTCAAGGTGATGCCGAGTAACCCTGTGGCACGTAGCCAGGTAAACCCTTGGGCGTGGAGTATGCGCTTCGTCCAATCGAAATTCTTGCATTCATGAAAGTCGAAGCATAAACCCTAGCTCCCTGTAGAACCACCTTATTTCGTGATTTCTCAAATTCTGGGCAGCAGCTTCAGCATCCTTGTTCCAATCGCTACTGTGTAGATTTAATTCATGCCGAACCTTCAAAAAGAACTCCTTCCCATAACTGGTAACAAAAGGATAGCCTTACGTTTACCTTTCTGTCAACCAAATTTCATTGACCGAATCCTCGCCAGATTTAACAGTGCTGGTTGATTATTTAATTAAAGAGAAATTTCAGATCTGTTTGTGTTGTAATCTCTCGCGTAATCCTCTGGTTAAATTATAATTCCTCCTATCAAAAACTCTCACTTTAGTTTTCGAATTCCAACCCTATCCTTGATGAATACGGTTCAGACTTTTTAAATTAATTGGATAACCCATTCAGACTTTTAAAACCAACTGGATCACCCAGACATCGAATGTCTTGGATTGACTGAACATATTGAATGTGCACTGATGCACGGTGTTGAACCTTCTCATTAAGGGTTGTTCGTTTCAATCAAAAGTGTGGTGTGTAAATTATGAGTTATTAAATTGAGGTAGCCATAATCTCGGAAATCTCTATTATATTGTAAATTAAATGAGCAATTGCTTTTAATGATGTAATGAAGTATGGATATGTGTTTGGAAGCTTATGAGCGTAAGGAACCTCCTTAAAAATGTAATTCATATTTCGTTTAATTCGGTTGGTTTCAGAAACAGATAATAATTCCCTTTATTGTTAAATATTAAATATTTTTCCGATTTTGTAGTTTTTCTGTCATAATCTGATGCGCGGGGGCCAAGCTTGTTACCGCAATATTACATTGCTGTAGTAATTGAAATGGTGAACCACCTTTAATCTCCGTATGCTCTTGATCCTTCGATGAAATAGATACGCTGCCGCCCTGCTTGAGAGTGTCCTTTTTATAATATAAATTAACGTAAATGATTGTAATGCTCCTTAAATTTAAGCATTGATGAAATTAATATGCTGCAAAAAAAATAAAAAATAAAAAAAAATCCGGTTTATTACCGCTGTCTGGTATTGACTATGGATGCGTGTCGTTTGTCCACGGTCTTAACAGGCTGTTTCAATCTCGGTTAGTAATGCGGCCCCTTTTTAAATATGAATCCTTATCATTATCTTCGTGGGTATTATTGTTGCGTAATTTTAGTTAATAAAGCGGCCCCTTTTTAAAATACGTAATTCTTATCATTCTAATTTCAGGGTTTAAGATTTTTCCTGTAAAATTTCCGCTTAACAATGTTGTACCATTAGCGTATAGCAAACAAACAGAACGATTGGTAATAAGTGACCTGCCACCCAAATTCTTTAATTTGCTTTTAAGAGGCTGTGCCCGGTTAATTTTTCCATCGATTTGCTAACCCACGGGTAGCACTGCTGTAACCTGCGCTTACCACATCACCCTCGATCCGCTCAACAGATCCCTGACACAGTGGCGGTGTCATTACCTTCTTAACGCTGCGACTGTCCACCAGTTGGGCTTCGGTGAAATGACTTTGAATGTTGTTCCAACTACCTGCCAGTGTACGCCACCGACCTCTAGCCTTCCAAAGATAAACCCTCATGGGAACATTCACCGCGGGAGGAAAATTAAAGCGCCCATAACTTGCTGATAAATTGTCGAGAGATTAATAAATTGAATTTCAAATTAAATTAATTTTAAATGTTATTTCAATGATTTAATTGTTTATTGCGAACGCTCATCTAAAATGTTAGTGTAAGGGTTTAAAAGTTCATTGGTCTAAATTGTTCATTTCAAATGTCCCATGTTTCATTCAAATGTTACTTTACATGATTTTAATGTTCAATGAATTTAAATGTTTTTTTATTGTTAAAGGTTTATTTCGAATGTAACTTAAATAATTTTAAAAGTGTTCAATGAGTTAATTGTTGATTGCGAACGCTTATCTAGAACGTTAGTATAAGGGTTTTAAAAGTTCATTGATTTAAATTGTTCATTTCAACTATCTAAAGTTTAATTCGAATGTTACTTAAATGAATTTAAGTGTTCAATGAATTTAAATGTTTTTTTTTTATGGTTAAAGGTTTATTTCGAATGTAACTTAAATAATTTTAAAAGTGTTCCATGATTAATTGTTATATTGTTAAATAGGATGCAATGATAATAATTGTTAATTAGAAATATTAATGTTGGTTTAAGCCGCCATTTTAATATTTGCTTAATGGCATTGGTAATGCTTGTTAAAATGGCAATATTAATAATTTGTTTTATTACCTTGGTATTAATCGTTTAATTTGCAATAATAAGGTTGAATAATTTGCCAGGGAAATGATGATGTATGAAGGGTAACATTTGTTAAATGGCCATGATAATTATTTGTTAATTTGCATTGATAAGGTTGCTTATTGGCCAGAGAATTGACGATGGTTGATTCACAAATTTTAATAATTCTTTAATTGCCCTGATATTACTTGTTGTTTGCAATAATAAGGGTCGTTTTAATTTGCAAGGTCAATGATGATTGGGTGAGTCGCAAGGTTAACATTGTTTAATTGAACTGTTTGGGATGATGTCTAAGACTGTTAGGTTTTTATTCGTTAAATTGAAGCGTTAATGATAAGGTCTCCCTAGATTAATAATAACTAATGGAGAAATTGATCCTGATTGATGTCTTCGGGTCTCCATAATGGTTGGTTGATTAGAGTTCTCCTGACTTGCGTCTCCCGTAGAGGTCATGAGTGTCCCTGATTTGGCTATACTTGGTGGTATTGTAGTGCGTAGTTGGTTCGTGTCGGGCAGGATATAGACACCTCTTGTATTTTAGTATTTTTTTCTGTGTGTAATTCGGTGGAAGGGATCTAGTGTTGTATCAAGAGTCTTGGGCTGTTTAAAGGCAGAGTTCCACTCTTGCGACACACTCTGAGCCGTATCAGTAGTCTCAGGCTGTTTAAAGGCACAGTTCCACTACTGCGACTCTATTGTTGGACTGCTTTATTGTGTGACAATACCGTACCTAACCCCGGGTGTCTGTTCCTGCTTACAACGGCTAGTTGCATGCCTTATGTCCAGGGGCGTTTATTTCTTGTAGTCACTGTGATATGTCGAGTCATCTTGATTATGATTGTCTTCCTTGCGTATTGTTGGTTCATGTGGTGATGTAGAGTCGAGGGGGTTGATTCTTCTACATGCGCACACCAACTTTAACAACACACAAAAAAAAAAATTCACCAGTTGATAGAGTGGTTGTCCTTAACTAGGAGGGTTGTTACACTGCAACTATTGGGTGATAATTCTACATTGATATAAAACTTGCATTTTATGGTGAAAAATGATTAAATTGCTCTATTACCGATTCAACCCCCATCTAAGTAATACAACAATTTGTATCAATGTCGGTTCCTTCAGGAAACAATTTAACCACTGGCAGGAGATCATGGACTATTTTGAGAATGAAGTACCAATATTTAATGGTCAGAATGGTTTAAAGTATGACATGTGGAGCAGAAGGATGAAAGTATTTTTATAGGCACAGGGGCATTATATTTGGCTATTAGTTGTTACAGGATATGATAGTTCAAAAAGGGAAAATATTACAACCAAGAAGTAATTAAAGAAGATTAAGAAGATAGCAATGGATTTCATCTTGGAAGGATTACCTAATTCGGTAAGAGAAAAGGTTGGTAAATGTTCACCATCCAAAGAAATTTGGGATAAGTTACATGAGATATATTATTCACCCATCCCAGATTCAAAAAATGTCAAATAAGATGTATATAGAAATCGAGAATAATTATGTTCACCATGTCAGACAGATTCAAAAGATGAAGAGTAAATAATCACCAGAGGTATGTTGTTTTTCTTTAATTGTGAAAAGCATAAACATCTTGAAATATAATGCCATGAAGGAAATGAGATAGAAAAACTAACATAAAAGGAAGACAATTATGAAGCAAAATTGATTAGTGCTTTAGATGAACTAAGAGAAGAAAATAATTCACTCAAGAAAGAATCGTTGAAACAAAAGAAAAGTGTTCACTTTTTTTAAGAACCCCTACAGGTCATCGAGAACTTAAGAAATCAGCTAGAAGAAGATAGAAAGATCAAAGAAAATTTTGAATATTAAAAGAAGTATTTTGAAGCCAACATAGAAGCATAGAAGGAAGAATAAGAAATGAGAGAGAAGATATTGACATATCATCTTAAGGAAAGAACTAACGATCTAAACCATCTTGAGGCAAAGTTTGGTAAAGAAGAGCAATGACTTGAAGAAGAAATAACCACATTAAAAATTCATCTTGAATAAGAAAAAATAATAGAAAAAGTCATGAAGTATTAGATAATAAATAAAGAAGAATAGATTGAGAAGATTGAAGAATAAGTTGTCACATTGAGAAGTAGAATTGTCAAGATCAACAAGAACGTTGAAGAGACATAAACATCCACATTAGTTATAGAGAATGAAGAGAAGCACTCTAGGTTGCTAGAAAAAAAGAATGAATAAAATAGAAAGAGTTATGAAGAAGTACTCAAAAGAAGGAATCATGGTGAACCATAATATAAGAAAAATATTGAAGATACATCTTCAAGAAGACCATCCATGTTCAAACCACAAAGAATCTTCAATCATGATCATGATCAGTCAAGGAAAAAATTTAGAAGGACTATGCCACAAAGAAGATCATTCACTCCCATGTATGCAAATTTATTTTATGGTCATTTTTTTTATTGTACTAATTTTGGACATAAGGTTGCATATTCCAAGGATTATAAAAATGTTCAAGCAAGAATTGTCTATGTAGCCCCACATAAAATTGAATGTTATAAATGTCATAACTATGGACACATAACTAATTATTGTATAAGCATGAGCCATACTTCCATGAAAGAGAATGCCAACATCATATATAAGAAAGTATGCATAAGAAAACACGAAGAACATGTGAAAAAATAATAGGTCCTAGAGATTTCAATATTGGCAATAGAACGAGATGAAGAAAATTCTACATAGAAAAAGAAAGATGTCAGATACATAAAGGTTTGGAAAATAAATGAAAGAAAATAAGGAGAGGTAAATAAGGAACATGTTCAAGAAATTGTACTTCCAGACATTGTAGTGAAAGATGAATCCATAGACAGAAACAAAGAAGCCAGAGCTCATAGAGATGATGAATCTACCAATGAAGATGATTATGAATACACATCAGAGCAGGAATTGTTCTAAGCCATCCTTCTTAGAGACTTCTAGATAATATGAATATGATACAAGGGTAGTCTATGAGATAGCTATGAAAGACCAAAGAACCATCCTTTGAGCAAATTCAATAGTTTGAGTAGACAGATCCATAGCAGTTAGTTATCAGAAGTACATTTTGATTAATCAATTGTAGTAGTAAAGACTTCATGAGAGTATAGTGACAAATGGGTCATCATTATGGAAAATTGTTCATTAGAGTCTTGGACAATATGGACAAAGATGTATTCATAAGAAAACTTAGTAGGTTTGGACAGATATAGGACAATGGACAAGAGCATAGTTTCACATAATGGTTCAAAGAGTGGTTCAAAAACAAAGGAAAATTATCATAATGGATGATAATTACATAGGAAATGGATCGAAAAATGATAATGGATTCCAAATTGACAGATTTTTTTTGACACATGCAATGCATACAACATTTAACATTCAAAACAAAGTGATGCTAAAAAAAACAATGAAAAAACTCCCTACTAGTTGTGGAAAGGAAGACCAAGAAATGTGAAGAACTTCAAAGTATTTGGAAGCAAATGTTCCATCAAAAGAGATGATGTAAGAATGGGAAAGTTTGACTTTGGTGTGGACAAAGGAGTACTTTTTGGTTTCTCAAGTACAAAGAAATCATACATGTGTTACAATCTTAGGTTGAACAAAGTTGTGGAAAGCATCAATGTAACAATTGATGAAACAAGTGGACAAGAATTAAAAGAAGAAGAAAATGAATTAGTGGAACAACTTTATGAAGAAGAAGAGAAAGATGAAGAATAAGTAGAAGAGGAATATGAAGAATATCAAAGAGAAATAGAAGATCAAGTCCACCAAGTGCCTCCAAAAAAACCTAGAAAACGAGTATAGAAGAATCATCCTTCAAATCAGATTATTGGAAACAAGTATGCAGGAGTTGAGACTAGAAGAAGAATATGTTCACCATAACAAATGAACCTAGTAGTCTTATATATGATTGAACCAAACATTATTGAAGAGGCCAACAATGATGAATTATGGAATAAGGCCATGAATGAAGAATTGGATCAAATAGAGAAGAATGACACTTGGGAATTGGTTCCAAGACCAAAGAATAAGAATGTGATTGGAACAACGTGGGTTTTTAGAAATAAATTTAATGAAGATGGACAGGTTACAAGGAACAAAGCTATATTGGTATGTAAAGGATACGCACAGGTTGAAGGAATAGACTTTGAAGAGACATTTTCCCTAGTTTCCAGAATGGAAGAACTCTGATTTCTTTTAGCTTATGCATGCTCCAAGAATATTAAAGTGTATCAGATGGATGTAAAATCAACCTTTCTGTATAAGGAACATGAATACTAATTCTACACTAAACAAATGGTTCCTATAGCATGGTACTCTAGACTGGATAAATATATACATCAGGAAGGGTTCATAAAAGGAAGTGCAGATAGAAATCTCTACATGAAGGTTAAGCCAAAAATTTGCAAAGGATATGAAAAATGAATTTGAAATTTCATTGCTTGCAGAACTATCCTTCTTTTTGGGTCTTCAGATACGTCAAAGAAACCAAGGAATTTTTATTTCTCAAACTAACTATATAAGAGAAATGCTAAAGAGGGTCAGAATGAAAGATTGCAAACCAGTTACCACTCCTATGCAAATCAGTTGCAAGTTGAGCAAAGATGATGATTCATAGTCTACAGACTAGAGGCAATACAGGTCAATGATTGGTAGCTTACTATATGTGACAACATCCATATTATATGTAATGCAGAAGGATCAACAGGTGGCACAATTTCAGGCAGCACTAAAGGAATCACATGTATTAGCAGTGAAGACGATTTTTAGATATATCAAAGGAAGCGAAGAGTTTGGATTATGGTATCCAAAAGGAAAGGATCTATGATTTATTTCCTACATAGATGCAGATTGGGCAGGTTGCCAATGATACTGATCAACCATACTAAATGCCCAAAAATCCTGAAAAGTAAAGAATACAGTGATATGTTCATTGTATAGACTGATAATTTTAGCGCTGTAGAGGCTAACTTGACTTCATGGATCCATCTGATCATTTTAAATTTTGAGCCATCAATATTGAATATATAGAAGCAAATGTATACTGATATGCAACAAGAACATTTAATCCATAACGATTCCAAGAACAAGGAGAATAGTTGATAACAATAGGCATGTTCTTCCTAGGGAGCTAATAATGTTTGAAAAGATATAACGTGGATTTGTTTGACAACGTGAAATATCGTTTGGTAGTATGACAACATCATGACTATTTGACAACGTCAAGACACCTTGGTAGAATGACAATCTGGCAAACTAATGTGCATAGAGAAAAGCCATAAATACTGTAGAGTCATGGAAAGTTATCACACAACGCCGGAATATTAAAGGCACAATTTGTAAATGGCCAAGTCTATGAGTTGTGTAGCCAAATATTGGCAGTCAAAATCCATGAACGGATTTTTCAGGAGCATATCCAGAGAGAATTATGCCTAGCTTATAATGGAAAATGGGGAATTTGGTTTTGATCCATCCTAAAAGAATTTGATCTTGTAACCACTGGAAAACAAGAAACGAAACAAATGGTTTTTAGCCATCCACAATCCTTATTCTTATCTCCTTATGGAAAGAGTTGAATCGCCCTTTCATTTTGCTGACCAGTACCGTGAAACATATGGTGGAGAACACCCTTTCTATTGCTCACCTTCAAGAAATGATGATGAGCTTTCATGGGAAGCATTATGTATATATAAAGTAACCAGGTCATCAAATTATACTCAATATACATTCCAACAGAATTTTTGTACTTCGGGTGAGTTGGTGTATGTCAGCGATGGTGCAAATACACAACAAGCACATCATTCCTCGCATCGATGTACAATGGCTTATTGTCGAGATACAAGCAATCCTTGCAATGTGGAAATTGAATCTATGAACCAAGCGTTCTTAACACATTTTCAAAACAATGGTTCGATTACATATTGGGTAAGAATCCTGTGAAATTGCATCCCAATTCGACCATTGTAATACTTTAATTTCCAGAAAAGATGTGTATCGATGTTTGTTGGTCGTATCTTTGTCAAATTTCAGGCACATCGTGAGTGATATTTATAAATAATTTTAATATGAATATGGTAGTTATGAGATGTCAAAATCTATTGATAAATTATCATCGTCAGTTAGATTTTCCTTCTCCTCAACTGGGTTTATGTGCAATCGATTCCATCTCCTTCACTACTTCACTCATGCTCGATCGATCTGCGGCAGTTTCCTCGACGCACTTCAATGCTAGGATTACAAAGATTTCAAGGTATCAAAGAAGGCTACTATGTGAGTCTAATCTGAGTAGCAGGGGATCCACCAATTATCAAATATTGGTTATTAAAATATCACACTGGAAGCTTCTTCTAATTCAACGACCTGACTCCTCCTCAAAATAATTACGCCGAAAGGCGTATACCTATTGACAATGGGCACAATTAATGATCTTTTAACCTTATTTAACCTTAAAACCTAATCTAATGGCTATGCATTGAAGATGCTGGCATATTCTTAGTCGTCCTCCAAAATCAATGGATCAGATTTATTGTTCATAACTTTCTTGCATTTTTCAAGGCATCCGTTAACATGTTTACTTTTTAACATTTACCTAATCACATTAAAAAATTACTGTAAAGATATGTAATTGCCACGTTTAAATGATTAAGTAGAATTAAACAGTGGCATCTAAATTAAGGCACCTGTCTGTGCGTTTCATTTTCGCCACGGATTTTCTCAACTGTCGGTGCGTTTCAATTGTCCTTGTCCGCCCATTCTCTACCGCCCCCGCATTTCAACTGTCCGCCCAGCTGACGATTTGATATACGCGTTATTTAATTTCTCAGAGGCATATTTCGTCATTATGAGGCTTGCCAGCGCTAATAGCTCGAGTATGATAAAAGAGACGCTGCATTCCAATTCTGCATCTAACGCTGGCAATGAAGATCAACCCGAAAGACTTCCCGTAGGCCAGACGCGGATCATAGATGTTTTATATTGAAAAATGTGGCTGATACTACTGGAAAAGATAGAAAAAGGGTTTTATGATAGAAAATTGTTTTTAACATTGTTTTTTGTTTAGCACGCAGTCCTGGAAATTGTCAAGAAATTCTCTGTGCAACGCTTCCTCCAAAAGCTAAAGGAGAGGTAAGCAAACTTTAGATCATTAACTTGGATTCTGTATATTCAGAAGATTGAATAGGAAATCCAATGAATAAATCATTTACCAATCATTATTTTTAGTGTAAATTTAGATGATTGAGTAGGCAAACGTGCATTAAAGCGATGAAGTGTTTTGGCGTTTTCTCCCGAGTACACCGTCACAGGCGAAGCTTATGGGAAGCAGAGCAATGGCAGTTTTGACTCCACTCTCACATTGCTGGGATTGGCAGCCTCATGTTGCCGAGCAATTTCTTGATTTAGCAGCAATCATTCTGCGCCGCACAGAGTGTATGGTACATATATATTTATTTTTGCCAATAAAACATCGAAAACCTACCCGTATGGAATTATATCGTTGTTAATTACACGGTTTTGAAAGGCTGCAAATTATTTGGAAGCATTGACGTGTGTTTTATGTTCGAATTGTTTTATATTAAAAAAGGGGTTTTTATAGTGCATGCCGTAAGTTTAACAACCGTAAGCCGCCTTTCGGCGTTCACCAGCCGCGACTTAGCGGCTGTGCTAGTCAAATACATCATACAATATACTCATTATATCTTCACATGGAGAATCTTGCAACCACAATTTATTATATGTAAAATCATTTACGCAAGCAATAGATGCATGGATAAAATCCTTTCTTTGTTGTGAAGAAATGCATATATTTTATTTTTTGGTAAGGTGAAGGACGCGATAGCCATGGCTCTGCACATTAGACCGACCACTAGACCATTATTTATTTTTAATTTGTTTGGTTTATATATATATATATATATATATATATATATATATATATATATATATATATATATATATATATATATATATATATAAATTTTGAAGGAAAATAAAAAACAATTCAAATGAAAATGAAAATGAAGACAACGAAATTTATTAGGAAATGGATATCTCAAAAAAATTAAAGAATTTTTTTTTACATTGTTATTCTTCTTGAAAACATTTATAGACATCCTACTTTCTGATCCTTGAGATCGCACGAAGGGCGGGAGGAGAGCATACTTATTCACACTAAAACTGATATGTTTTATTCCTTTGAACCTACCTACTTTACTCTAATTGGAACTTAGAAATTAATTAAGTGTATTCAAAGATCCAATGTAACCATAAGCGCAATAGTAATAAGAATATCTTCACTATGAATTTCGCAAATGACAATCGAAAATATACATAAACGTGCGAAATTAATTGTTGAAACTGTAAATTAACAAAATAAAAAGAAAAAATAAATGGATCTAACCTCATACTCACTTGAAACCATCATTCAATAAGGATTTAGTAGGCACAATTTCCCTCCTTCAGATCATGTTGCAACTCCTTGTTGTCCTCTTCGACCTCCTGCATGCATAATTGTTCTTCATTAAATCTGCAGGCTCCCTCAAATGTTGATGCCTCGTTCATTGCTAGAACAGTAATCAAGCCCTTGGATGCTGTCAAGATATCCTCTTTGTGAGATTAGGATATCTTGACCTTTGCAAGGATATGAGTGATTTGTTCCAAGCTTAAACTCATTGTTAAACAATATTGAAAAAGGAGATTTTTATAGAACCCCAAAAATAATTTATCATCAAAGATTTGAATTTTAAAACTAAGAAATTAAAACTCTTTGTAAAAATAAAACACACCAAACTTGAACTCCTTGCATTACTAGGACCCTAGTATCACCAAGTTATCGGTTCGCACAAGTTAGCTCATCATAAATAAAAACTAAATTTCCATAAATAAAGACACACTTTTGCATAAAATAAGGAGAAACAGACATTTGTATAAAAGGGAGAGGACAACCTAACTTTGGAGCAAGACCACTAAAGTTTATGTGTGGGATATTACCTCACGTCTTACCATCTTCTCTCCACCCTTAGGTCGTCCATAAAACCAATCCAAAATCATTAAATAAATCTAATTGAAATGCTACCTATTACAGTTTACAACTCCCCAACAATGGCACCAAAATGTGTGTACAATTATATGCATAATATATTACCAAACATAAATTATCGACTCAGATTCATAATCGATAGAGTTGATGCACTATATGTTCCAACAACATGTAGTATATCTACGCCTGATGATTATAGAATAAAGTAGAGACATTTGAAACTCAACACTATGTTTTCACACTTCAAAGATAATACTCTCCACACATTTCAAAATTTAGAAGGCAAAACTCATAAACAAGCATATGATCTAAAACTCTTTCTCATATGAGGGACCTATTAATTCATGGCTCATGAAAGGAAAAGATGTATTTTGATTCTATATCCTACAGAAACTAAACTAACAACAATTAACATTTTGTGGATTCACAACATTCCATTATAGGTGCATGTAGGGTGAGAGATGGAGGTCTTGATTGTGAATGTGTTAGCAAGGTGTAACCTAATCAATTATGGAAAAGAAATCTATGTGTAGTGGGATGATCCATTGAAGATCATGTATGGTGAAATATGGAGATCAAACTGTTCATGCATTGCCACACTTTGCAACAAGTTCTAATAGTGAAATCAAAACAAAATAATATGAAATCCAAATAACAGGTACATGAAATGAAAATCTACGCTAACAATTTACAATGAACTTACCAAGATGGATCGGTGGCCCTTAACAATGCCAAAATGGAATATTTTAGGTCAGCATATGCTAAATTATAAAAGACACAAGATCACTTAATTAAAACTTGCATTAATCTTCAACAAGTAGGTTTACAAAAAGAGTATTTTCATGATTGTAATCTACATCATAACAATTCTCTCCATCTCATGAAGAGAGGGAACTTTCTTTTATACATGAGAGATTTGAAAAGAAGATAAGCATCTCATAGTTATAGATCCACTTTTCTCTCAACCAATTTCCCATTATTACAAGATATGATCCCTTCAAATCCTCACACATATCTATCATATATCTTGGATAAGATATGTGATCCATTCCCGATGATCTTCTCCTTGAAATAGGCTTGAATTATCTCTTCAAATATTGAAATGGTGGAGGAAGTATTCGAGAAGTATTTTTGAATTAATCCTTCACATATTCCTACACATGATAAAGCTCACACATTTTTGAGATATATACGGAAACATGTCAATTTTCTAATATTTAATCACAAATTCTCTTTTAATACTAAAATGAATAAAGTGGAAAATAGTAAGGTGAAACACAATTATATTTATGAAAATGATATAATGAAAGGTTAATGGGGCAATGAAATGTGAATAATGATGAAGGGAAAGGTGGATGAAAATATGACATTTATGAGTCCTAACAAGGATGTCAACATATTGCAAATGTATTTTGTGGTAGCCAGAACACAGATCAAGTTTAGTGAAACACTAAGCACCACTCAACTCATCCAAGAGATCATCAATGAAAAGAATGGGAAACTTATCCTTGATGGTGAGTTTATTGAGGGCACAAAGTTCAGGACACATGTGCCAAGTACCTTCTTTCTTAAGTACCATGACTACAAGAGAATAATAAGGGTTTGTAATAGGGATAATAACACCCGCTTGTAGCAATTATTGCACTATTTTCTCAATTGCATTTCTTTGGGAAAAGGGATGATGATAAGGTAGAACATTGGGAGGAAGAATGCCAAGAAAAATGGGTATGGATTGATCATTAACACCACGAGAAGGTGGAAGTCCCCGATGAGTTGAAAAAAAACTTGGTATTTGGAGAGAATAGCTTGGAGTTTAGGATATGAGAGTGGCCTTTCTTGAGGAGATTTTCCAGGCAATGAGAATTGATGATCTTAGGAGAACCAACTGTGAGACCTTGGAAATGATACATTTGTCCCTCCTATTGGAATTGCATGGTTAATTCCTTAAAATCCATAAGAATGGGACCCAAAATGCGTAACCATTCAACACATAGCACAATATCACAACTGCTCATTTGAGTGGAATATATATGATATTTCAGGAGGTAATTTCCAATTTTAAGACGTACATTTTCACAATGCCCACCACATTTCATGGACCCACCATTGGCTATCATGATTTGAAAATTATTGATAGCATGAATATAGAAATTGGTTTTCTAGCCAATGCGACGATGAATAAAATTGTGGGTGCTACCACTTTAAAAAAGAGTTATGACCTTCCTATTATTAATGTATACAATGATTTTGATCATTTGTGGAGAATAGAAGTCAGTGAGGGAATGCAAGGAAATGAGTGGTTCAACTTTAGGTGGGTCAACAGGCTCTTGTGTAGCATATGGAAGGGAGGGCTCTTCAACAATTGGAATTTTCACATCTTCATTGGGAACATCTTCAGAAATGGCCATAAATTTTTTTTGTTCCTTACACTTGTTCCCTGGAAAATATTTTTCATCACAATTATAGAAAAGACCCTTCAGTTGGCATTCAACAATTTCATCCCTAGTTAATTTTTGGACCTTGAGGGGAGTGATAGGGGGGTTAGGATTAGTGGTTCAAGGGAAAGGAATAGAAGAGGGTTTTTTTTATGGGAAAAACAACTTGTTGGATTTTATTTAGCATGTTTAGTAGCTTCCAACCAAGTTTGAGGGTGGGATATGAGAACCTGGGATCAGATTTCATCCTTTAGGCCACTGATAAAGAATTCATAGAAGAAAGTATCTGACATATCCTCGGTTTGAAAGGACAAGTTATCAAAAGAAGTTATCAAGTCTTCCACTATGCCTGACTGTTTCAACTTGGTCAAACGACCGAGATAGTGGGTACCAATTTCAAAGTGGTCATAGAGCTCTGCAACAAATTGGGTCCAAGCAATAAACCCCTGACGTGAATTTTTACTCCATTTCCATCGTTCAAGATATAGATAAAGGACAACATAGAGAAGTTTTTCCAACTCATCAGTAATAACATGAAGAGAAAAATAATTCTCTATTTGACTGATCCAACCCGTAGGATCAGAGCCATCAAATTTATTGACATCCACACAAGAAAGAAGGGGGTCACACTGAAAGGACTTGGATTGCAAATGCAAAGAATGAGATGAATCAACAACATCAGGTTGGTCCGAGGAGGAAGGACCCAAAGGGAGGTTCAACAATTGGTTGACAATAGACTGGAGGGTGTTAAATTAGTTCGTGAAGTTGGCTTCCATGGTGTCAAATTTGTGTTTGACTTGTGCCTCGAATTGTGCAGGGAGGGAATTGGTTGAGCCAATCTTGAATGTCACGTGATTGATGGAATATTGTTGGTCTTGGTTGTGAGTGGTGTCCATTTGGAGAGGGGAAGGGAGGGTAAGGAAAAATGGGTCGGTGGGACCCCAAAAGAGAACTTATAAGTGATAGGTATCACAACGATCAGGGCGAGAAGGAAAATATAATGGAGTAGTTGGAAAAGTAGGGAGGTTGAGAAGGGTTTGGGTCCATTGAAAAACAAAGGATTAAAAATGAAAGGTATGACTACAATCAGGGAGAAAGGGAGAATCCAATGGGATAAGTTCCAAATAACAATGCCGACGGGACCACTATACTCATTTTTTTATTTTTTTTACTCTTGTGGAGTTATACTCTTCCCTAAATAACTTCGTCTGAAATTCCCAAATTATTAACAGGAAGATATGAGTAGCGATTTCGCAACCAAAATGAAGAAGGTGCAGTTGCGTAGCAATATATCTTGTATGTTCTATTTTTGTTTTCATCCCAAGGGCTAGGGTATTTTGGGTTTCTACAGGAAATGGTTTGCACTGTTCTATAGCTCTATGATATACGTCCATGGTCGAAGAGTAGTACTTGGACCAATATATCAGGGCACCAACTAAGGAGGCTATATTGTTCTCTTATTCATACTACCCGACTACCCAGGTACTAGAGAGTATTTTCCTGAATGTTTTTCTCGGTGGCACTATAGTAGTCAAGCAGTCGGTCAGTTTATCTACAGAGGCCTTTAGGAGAGCTAGGTTGATCCGTAAAAAGGTGATGTCTGATGTGCTACAACTCGAAGGGGTACCAACATGAGTTACAAGGGTGACCAACAAATGTGCACTTAAGTACCTCTTATATTTGTTGCATGTATTACTCCCCGACCATGGGTTTATCCACATAACGATAGATCTTTGTAGATTTAAGACAGTGGAATACGTTTATACCCTGAAAAAAAAAATTCCCACAATTTCCTCTCGAGGAAAGTTCTCTGATAACACTTGTAAGGTACCAAATCTATTATATTAGAAAAATAGAGAATAATGTAGAGAATATACCGAGATAGCAACCAAATATAGAAATATTGCAGAGATAACAACGGAAAAACAAATTATATGGAACCACAACTTCATAATTATACCTTTATTGATAGGAAACAATGTTCACTTTCCTCTTTGAAGGGGAAACCTCCAACAGAGCTGAGCTCTATTACAATAATTTTTCAAAACAAAACTTCTCATACCCTTTACTCTTATTTATACTAAATCTATCTATCCAAAAAAACAATCTAGAAGAATATCCTTCTAGAAGCGGAAGCTTCTATTAGGTTTTCTTACATTTGACTTATTCCTCCTTATTGCTAGGCCTTATTAATATTGACCTTTATTACATGGAAATATATTATTCTACTCACTTGAGGGGTTAGGTAGGTTAGGTCCCTAACAAAATATCTGATGGGCTAGGTTAATTAATTTACTTACTTCAAAAATTGGTTATCATAATGGTTAGAAGGAAAAATTGCACATTCAAGAATTGTGAAGTTATCAATGCAACAACCCTAGGATACATCTCAAGATTAGAAACATTGTCATTATTATTAAAGATTATTATATATATATATATATATATATATATAATAAAGTTTAATAATAATGACAATAATGAATCCTAACTAAAACCAACTTTTAATAAGGAAAAAAATATCGGCAAACTAATCAATAAGATTTGTAACTTGCATTCATCTTAAATAACTGCTGACTGATTCCAAGGTTTGTGAAAAATATTTTCATCTAGGATCTAGTAGATATGTATATAATCATGTAAGAATCTTAAAGAAAACCTTTCCTAGGTTAAAATCGCTACCACAAAAGAGTATACATATATAGATATTATCGTTAATCAATATGGTTAATATATTTTAAAAATAAACACGAAGATCGTAGATAATTATATTTTCATCTAGAATCTAGTAGATATGAATATAGTCATGTAGTAATCTTAAAGAAAACCTTTCCTAAGTTAAAATCACTACCATAGTAGAGTATACATATATGGATATTATCGTTAATCAATATAGTTAATATATTTTAAAAATAAATAGGAAGATTGTAGACAATTATATCCTACCATTCAATCCCTGCTAGAAGTGCTTATTGCATACTTCACTTGAACAAGGAAGATCTATCATGATACCTGTCATACTTAGAACCCCAAGAAATAATGCATCAAGCCGATATCCTTCATCTTGGACTCAGTAGCCAAATTTTCTTTTCGCCCTACAAAAACCTCCTCTGTACTTGTGAGAAACAAATCATCTATGTATAAAACCAAGGTGAGTGGATATTCCTGAACAAGTATGAAGTATAAGTTAGGATCCACCTCATTCTTGGTAAATCCCATACTCTACAAGTATATGTTAATCCTATTAGAAAAGAATATCATTCCCTCACCGTTAAATTCTCGTTGCTACCATTTGTAGTATGCTTCATCTTGTAGAGCCACTTGGAACTCACAATTGACTTCCCCTTAGGTTTCGACATTATGTCCCAAATAACATTCCTCATAATAGAGGTGTAGTCACCTATCATGGAATCATGTCGTATATATTGATCTAGTGCTTCCTCAAAATTGAATGGTTCTACATCAATCATATTACTTATATGAACCATATAGTTCAGAAACATCCTTAGAGGCTGATGCAGGAGAATCTCTCCACATCAGCCATTCATCCAGCCAGCCACGTCGGTGAATTCAAATCGCGTGATGAAGAGAGGCGCAACCCTCATTTTAAATTTGAATTCAATGTAATTAAATGTTTAAGCTATTGAGTTGTGAAGCCATGCCTTTGCGCAGGCTGTAGATAAGGTAGGCCTTTAATGTTTGTAAGGCTGAGATCTAGATCCGGATAGTGGACTAGACAACCCATTCAATCTAATTGAATAGGGTAGGTAGATTGGAGGGAAGAGCTCTAAGAGCCTCCTCATGTAAAAAGAGATCAATTTTATTTATTTAGAAAAAAATCTTATGGTGAGAGATAGGAGATAGGATATCTATGAGTAGAGAGCAGAAGAGGAGGAGTCGAGACCTTGTTACAGGCCGTGCTCAGGAACACTTTGTAAATACAGACGTTTTCCATATTTAATACAAAGAGCAGTTTTTCCTACATGATTATGTATTAAATGAATGTATGTGGGTGTTCTTCATATGATATGAATGTATGATGTAGGTTTGCATTTGTAGGAGTGTTTCTGATTTTCAGGTGAAGGTCTTTGAGGTTTCATGCCAGGAGGGCATGACAGAGGACTATGGTCTCTGAATACTGGTGCACTAAAGCACTTCCGAATACTGCGGTTTCAGACAAAGACGTGTGGCAACACAATAACTGGAATCAACAACTCAAGGAAGACCTTAATGTTGCTGAACACCTTGGAGGCAAGGCTGTGTAGGAGAAATCACAGTTGCAGACATAAGCTCTAAGGAGTTTTGTGAAGCTCTGTCAGGTGGGCATTGAACCAGTGCAAGGAGTGCACAAAGGAAGACTTATGCTGAGAAGTTCACTGAAGAAATAGAATCACTGGGGGTTCTGAGAACTCTGCCAAGTGGGCATTGAGACATTGTGTAGGTAGGCACAGGGAGAAGAGAACTCTTTGAGTTCTGTATTCTTAAGGAAGAGTCCACTGAGGAATCTTCACAGGGTTATTGAACACCCTGATAGCCTCAGCGAGAGGTTGCTTGAGGAAAGGAGTGCCATGAAGGAATTTGAATTTCTCCATATAAGGGAGAAAAGAAGAGAAGAACTAAGTTTCCTTGGAGGTCGAAGCTACAGGAAATATCAGGGTGGATAGCACCTTTGTATGCATGTAATTATTCTGCAGGCACAGGAGTTGAAGAATCCTTCAAGGATTCGAAAGGAGCAAATCTCAGGAGGGACAATGTTTTTATACGTGTGAGGAAGCTCAAAGTGTGAGGAGTTCGTAAAGAAGAAGGAGGCCAAGGTTGAAGCCTTTGGAAGATTGAAATTCTTCCAAGTCCCGGAAGGAAGCACAGAAGGTCAGGAGGGAGCACAGCTGTCGTCGGATGGGCCGACAGATTCTGGACCGTTGAGAAATTCTACATCTAGAGAGGAGCAGGAGGAGTGCACAATAAGGATGGACCTGAACCATCGAATCTGATCAAAATACCCGTCAGTCATTGGATCAGTAGGGAGTCGTGCATGGTTTAACCCTTAGCACAGAGGAGCGGGTACAAAAGTGCCGAAAGGGTTGACTTATCGGGATATCGACGTTCGGGATATCGGCGTTCTCGAGGTCAAGAAGTCTAGAAATTGGAAGTGAAAGTACCGAATTAGCGAGAGTTGATATGAGCCATCCATCTGTGGGAGGACGTGTGTCATGTGATCATCCATTTCAGAGATCCGGGTGCTAGGAATCACGAAATCATGAAACGCGATATCCCGACAGCTAAAGTGAAATTGTGTGGGGCCACAGAGAAGTCAGTGAGGTGGACAGGTGGCACTCCACATCGTGGTTTCATGGTGAGAAGTCCCAACATATATGCATTAGGATTCACAATATTTCGAACTCCGAAATGCCAATGGAGTGAAGGACTGTTGAAAGTCTGAACTCGCACGTGCATCGTAGTTTCAGCATATCGGGAATCGGGAGTCAGAGAACCGAGTTGCTCGACATCGCTAGTGTTGAAATCGCGATAAGGAGAGTCTCTATAGAAAAAGGGAAAGGTCAACATTGACTTATGTCGGGTTTCAGTGATTCGAGAACCGAACGCTAAACCTTTGGATTAGCGAGGTTGTGAAGTCCGATATCCCAATAGTAAAGAGGGGGGGATCCCATGAGGATTGTTGTGGGTCCATATTTCCCGATAGGGAAATACAAGAACATTAGAGTTCTTTGGGCGGACGAGAAGAGAAGATCCTGTGTTGACGAGGGACTTTCGACCTGCCGGTTGAGGGCGTTAGCATCAGTTTGGTATCAGAGCCAGAACTTTTTTTGTATATTTCAAGAAGAAGGGAGAGGAAAAATAAGACAGAGTGTTGGAGACTCTGTGATGGTTGTTTGCGGGTAGGCAACAATCAAGAAGACAGTCAGGGGGACTATAGAAACACTTGGTTTGCAGAGTGACAACAACAGGTTTTCTAGGAGAGAAGACAGAGACAACGCCATGGCTACTGAAGGCCATAGGTATGCTGGGAGAAAAAACCCAAAGTTGATGAGCACAGTCGAAAGGGGAAAAGAACTTGCCGACATTAGGGAAAGAATGGAAGAGCTGGAACTGCGGATGCAGCAGAATACCAAGCAAAGATGGGTGTATGAATGGACCATGAAGAAGACAAAGATAAAATGGGAAATCAAGGAGTTGATGGCTAGAAGACAACGTAGACTGTTAAAAGGATGGTTGAGGTATGATGAAAACCTCGATGGACCTGAGAAAATGGTTCTGATATGTGAACCGGAGACTGGGAAAATTCTCGGGGAAGAGAATGAAATGGGATTAGTTGAGGATCTCAAGAACTACCAGGAGGGCAGGAAGAAAATTCCAAATTGCCAGGTGGGCAATGAGTTGAGATCACTACGGGATCTCAGACACTGTCAGGAAGACAACCAAGGAATTTCACATTGCCAGCTGAGCAATGAAATGAGGTCACTACGGGATCTTGAAGATTGCCAAGAGGGTAGTGGAAGCATCCCAATTTTCCAGGTGGGCAGGGATGAACAGATGAGACTATATGAGGTTCTCATGAACTTAGAAGTGAGTCGGAATCAACGAGAGGAGCTGATAGAGGATGAAGATTCATGTGGTTTTCCAAGCCATGTGAATGAATATGATGACAAGTTAAAAACTTTCACCATCTAAGAGGATGATCTGAGGAGACTTATAATGATTGGGGGAATCGATATATTCCTACCACTTGCCCAAGAGGAGGCATAAATTTGGGTTGCAGTTGCAACAACAGCAGAAGGACAGCTAGCTGAGACTGTCGTCGAAGGATTGGAGTAGATATCTGAAGCTGACCAAGAGGGAGAGGAGAATGAGCATTCTGAGTGTCTCAATGCACTCACCCAGGAAGATGAGAGAGTTGTAGTACTGAAGCTAACAACAGGAGATGAAGAGGATGATGAGCATTCTGAGGAATGGCTCAATATTTTCATCCAAGAGACTGAAAAGACTGCAACATGGGAGTTTGCAGCAGAAGAAGAAGAAACAGACAATGTTAGTTTGGCTAATCTGTATGAGAAAATTGAAGCCATGGAGAGAAGGGTGAAGATGCAGGGTGTGAACATCCAACAGGTGAAGTTGGAAGCTGATGGAGAAAGTATGGGAGATCACAGTGATCTTCCCATGTGCCGAAAGTTTCTGTAGCTGAGGAGACTGGAAGAACAGGACCAGCCATTGGAGAAGTTGGATGAAGTGATCAAGGAGATCAACGAGCTGATTTTAGGGTCAGCAGAAACTATCAACAAGGAGAGGCTGAGAAGGAAGAAGGAATCAACAGCAGCGCGAAATCAACAAAAGTAGGGAAATGGAGCAGATGAACAACTCCAAAAGATGGTTTGGGATCCAGGGTGATTTCAACAGCTAAGATGGGAAGCTCATGAGCAGGAGATAATGAGTTTTGCAGCTGAGGAGTATGATGCAGGAGCATCTCTCCATGTCAACCAGTCAGCTAGCCAACCACGTCAGCAAATTTGAATCATGTGATGAAGAGAGGCATAGTCCTCATTTTAAATTTGAATTCAATGTAATTAAATGTTTAAGTTGTTGAGTTGTGAAGCCGTGCCTTTGCGCAGGTTGTAGATAAGGTAGGCCTTTAATGTTTGTAAGGTTGAGATCTAGATCCGGATAGCATACTAGACAACCCATTCAATGTAATTGAATACAGTAGGTAGATTGGAGGGAAGATCTCTAAGAACCTCCTCATGTAAAAAGAGATCAATTGTATCTCTTTAGAAAAAAAGGTTATGGTGAGAGATAGGAGATAGGAGATCTGTGAGTAGAGAGAAGAAGAGGAGGAGCCGAGACCTTGTTATAGGCCATGCTCAGGAACACTTTGTAAATATAGGTGTTTGCCATATTTAATACAAAGAGCAGTTTTTCCTGCATGATTATGTACTAAATGAATGTCTGTGGGTGTTCTTCATATGATATGAATGTATGTTGTATATGTATGTTGTAGTTTTTCATTTGTAGGAGTGTGTCCGATTTTCAGGTGAAGGTCTTTGAGGTTTCATTCCAGGAGGGCATGACAGAGGACCAAGGTCTCTGAATACCAGTGCA
Organism: Picea engelmannii; assembly: GCA_009831015.1. Classification (NCBI taxonomy): domain Eukaryota; kingdom Viridiplantae; phylum Streptophyta; class Pinopsida; order Pinales; family Pinaceae; genus Picea; species Picea engelmannii. Next base: position 530 of record ML792325.1, on the reverse strand, counting down.
CTGAAGCACTTCTGATTACTGTGGTTTCATACAAATACGTGCGGCGGCACAATAACTGGAATCAACAACTCAAGGAAGACTTTAAGGTTGTTCAACACCTTGGAGGCAAGGCTGTGTAGGAGAAATCACAGTTGCAGACAAAAGATCTGAGGAGTTCTATGAAGCTTTTCCAGGTGGGCATTGAGCCAGTGCAAGGAGTGCACAAAGGAAGACTTCTACTGAGAAGTTCACTGAAGAAACAAAATCACTGAGGGTTTTGAGAACTCTGCCAGGTGGGCATTGAGACATTGTGCAGGCAGGCACAGGGAGAAGAAAACTCTTTGAGTTCTGTATTCTGAAGGAAGAGTCCACTGAGGAATCTTCACAGGGTTACTGAACACCCTGATAGGTTCAGCGAGAGGTTTCTTGAGGAAAGGAGTGCCAGGAAGGAATTTGAATTTCTCCATCCGAGGGAGAAAAGAAGAGAAGAACCGAGTTTCCTTGGAGGTCGAAGCTACAGGAAACCTCAGGGAGGATAACACCTTTGTGTG